>CALYLW010001458.1:84511-217783 GCA_944989445.1 Ampullaceana balthica
ATTAAGCCATGCAACACATACACTGAGGCATGCCAAGTCCGGGGACTGCTGGAAGATGATTCTCATTGGTACCAGGCAATGGAAGAGGCAGCTGTGTCTCGGTCACCAGCACAACTCCGTAACCTGTTTGCCATTTTGGTTGCAGTATGTGGCTTAAACAAACCTATCACACTTTGGGAAAATCACAAGGAAGACATGACAGAGGACTTTTTGCACCAGGCAAGACGAAATAATCCAACAGAAAATATTGAATACTGTGATGCTCTCTTCAACAATACTCTTCTCATCTTGGAAGATAAAATTCTATCTTTAACTGGCAACAAGCTGACTCTGTATGGTTTGCCAGAACCAGTGGATGATCAACCTGAATTTACAAGTAAGGATGTCCTGAGGGAATCTAGCTATGATGTTCAAGAACTTCGAGCCTACATGGCAGCAAATGTGCCAAGACTTACTCCAGATCAGCAGGAAGCCTTTATAACCATCACGGGGATGATCGAAAGTGAAAGAGGAGGCATTGTCTTTTTGGATGCACCAGGTGGCACAGGCAAGACTTTTCTACTCAATTTGCTATTGGCTTTTGTGAGAAAAGAGAAAGTCATGGCTGTGGCTGTTGCCTCCTCTGGCATAGCAGCAACTCTGCTTGCAGGTGGTCGAACAGCACATTCGGCCTTCAAGTTGCCCCTTGACTTGGCCAGATCAGACAGTGCCACATGCAATATTTCCAAGGGCACAGGACAGGGATATGTTCTCAAAACCTGCAAGTTAATTGTCTGGGACGAGGCTACCATGAGTCACAGAAATGCTTTCCATGCTCTTGACAAGACATTACAGGATTTGCGAGGCAACTCTGCAATAATGGGTGGAGTAACTGTTGTGCTTGCTGGTGATTTTAGACAAACCCTTCCCATTGTCACACGTGGCACACCAGCAGATCAGATCAATGCGTGTTTGAAAAATTCGTATCTATGGCACCATATCACAAAATTCAGTCTAATTACAAACATGCGGTCACACATTCAGGGTGATTTGTCTGCAGGACAATTTGCAAACAAGTTGCTCCAGATTGGAGATGGTAAAGTTCCCGAAGATCCTTCAACAGGCCTCATCATTATGCCATGTGGTCAAATTGTCAACTCTCCTGACGAACTTCTGTCCAAGGTGTATCCTAACATACAACAAAACTTCAAGAATCAGGACTGGCTTTCTCATAGAGCAATTCTGGCAAGCAGAAATGATGTGGTTGAAAAGCTCAATGTCACCATTCAGAAGCACCTTCCAGGGCAAGAATATACCTACAAGTCCATAGACTGCATACTTAATGATGATGAAGCAGTACAATATCCCATTGAGTTCTTGAATTCCATCCAGACCCCTGATTTGCAAGCCCACAACCTGATTCTGAAAGTTGGTGCTCCAATAATGCTGATCCGCAATATTGATGCACCCAGGTTGTGCAATGGCACAAGATTAATTGTGAAAAAGCTGAGGCAGCATGTTATTCAAGCCACAGTACTCACAGGGTGTGCTAAGGGTGAGGATGTGTTCATTCCAAGAATACCTATCATTCCCTCAGACAACACCATACAATTCAAGAGAATAAAGTTCCCTTTGAAACTATGCTTTGCCATGACAATCAACAAGTCACAGGGCCAGTCTCTGGAGATTGCTGGTATAGACTTGCAGACACCATGCTTTTCTCATGGACAGTTGTATGTGGCCTGCTCAAGAGTTGGCAAAGAGGAAAATCTCTTTGTACACACTCCAAATGGAACGGCCAAAAATGTTGTCTATCACATGCTGCAGTCATGCCTATGAGAAAAAGAGGGAGTCAGGGCAGGAAAACAATCAAGTCAAAAGCCGTAGAACATACACGGGCAGTAGAAGCTCCTAATGAAAAAAGAGCAAGAGTCCAGGCTGATCAGGTCCGCCACAGAGTTGCCAGAGCAGCTGAAAGACCTGATCAAAGGCAATCACGTTTCCAGGAAGATCGGGTCCGCCTTAGAGGTGCCAGAGCATCTGAAACAGCTGAGCAAAGGCAATCACGTCTCCAGAAAGATCAGGTCCGCCACAGAGTTGCCAGATCAGCTGAAAGACCTCTTTTCAGCATGTGGCACGTCTTCTTGGCTTAAGAAAACAGAGAAATGTTTCCATCACTTTGAAATGGAAAGCCCACATGCATGATGGTTTCATGTACAACCCATCATATGACTATGAAAGCAACAATCTTCTTGACATTGGCAGAATGGCAAATGTTTGTCTAAAGTGTAGTGCACTTAAGTGGAAAGGAGAAACTCCAGGCATGTGCTGCTCCAGTGGTAAAGTCAAACTGCCACCAATTCTAAAGCCACCAAAACCATTGTGCAGTCTGTTGAATGGTGAAACTGCACAATCAAAGGACTTTGTGAAACATATTAGACTATTCAATAATATGTTTGACGTGACTTCTTTCAAGTCTAATGTTGTCGTGAATAATGGGTGGACACCAACATTCAAGGTCCAAGGCCAAGTGTACCACCATGCTGGACCTCTTCATCCAGTCAATGCTGTAGACAGCAAATATCTCCAGATTTACTTCTTGGGAGACGATGAGCAAGTGCAAAGACGACTGGATTTGCTTGACAGTCCTGTTGACAGAAACATTGTTTTCAAACTGCGAAGAATGCTGCATCAGCATAACAGCTATGTGAGGTCATTTAAAAAGGCTGCTGAGATTATGGATAACACTCAAGTGGACTACAAAATCAAAATTTCTGGCAAAGCACCATTAAAGGAACACAAAGGCAGATTCAATGCACCATCTGTTAGTGAAGTGGCCATCATGATTGCTGGAGAGCTAGGTGATCGTAGGGACATGACATTGTGCTGCATTTAAGAAGTTGCTCACAAATGCAACTACAAAGGATTCAAGACACTCCCAGGTCTTATGATCCACTTCAGTATCCTCTGCTATTTGTTAGAGGAGAAGATGGCTATGATTTGAACATAAAAGATGTAAACAAGGCCACAAGCAATGACTACTATGCATATCACATGATGCAAAGAGTCAACGAATTTAATACACTCCTCAGATGCCCGCGCCTTTTCCAGCAATACATAGTGGATATGTATGCTAAGGTTGAGAATGAGAGATTGCGTTTCATCAGACTCAACCAAACAAAACTTAGAGCTGAGGACTATGGTGTACTATTAGAGGCAGTAAGGAATGACAACAATGTGACTTCTGAAAATCTTGGCAAATTAGTGGTGCTGCCTTCATCCTTCAGTGGAGGGCCCAGTTACATGCATGAATATGCACAGGATGGAATGACCTATGTACGTCATAGAGGCACAAGCATCAAGTAGATTTGCAAGTATGTTACCAAGGGAAGTGATGCAGCCATGTTTGCTGTTGCAAATGAAATGCTGAACAGGCTTAATGGGGTTACCAATTATCAACAAGGACGATACATTAGTAGCAGTGAGGCAGTGTGGCGCCTGCTTAACTTTCCCATCCATCAAAGGTATCCAACAGTTGTTCACTTTGCAGTACATCTTGAAGGAGGCCAAGGAGTATACTATAAACCAGGACAGCCAACAGCACATTTGACAGACACTCCACCAAAGACTACATTAACAGCGTTTTTTTATCTCTGCAAAACAGATCCTCTTGCAAAAACATTGATGCATTCTGAAGTGCCTTGACATTTTCGCTGGGATGCCAGTCAAAAGGTCTGGCAAATCCTAAAAAAGGTGTACCTCTTGCAGACTTCCCGGGATATGTTTGGGAAGAGTGTACACTGTGCATCCTCACAACAGAGAAGCATTTCACATGCGCCTCCTTCTGCACCATATTCAGGGACCTATTTCATTTGAAGATCTCAAAACTGTTATTGTGAGAGATGAGGATGGTGACATCCTTGAAATTAAGCCATGCGGCACATACATTGTTAAATGTACCATTTTATTGCATGCAAGTGAACAGTTATGTACGCTTCTACAGAAAACCTTATTTTAAACCCGGGCGAAGCCGGGTACTTGCCCCTAGTATATATATATATCTTATCTTATATATAAGACGCATTTGTCTGTCTGTCTGTCTGTTCCCTAATAACTCAAGATCCAGACAACCAAATAACGTGAAATTTGGTACACGTACACAAAATTATACCGGAAGGGTTATTAAACAGGTTTCGTTCCATATATATAAGATACTGGGGGCCGGGGGCCCAAAATGTAGTTTTTCCTTATATGAGCTATATAAAATTAAAAATATTGAAAATTAAGACGTAAAATAATGACGCAAAATAATAAACATTTTGGTGTCAAGATTAACAAGAAGGCTATTATCGCCATAAAATAATTTTGTTGTTGTTGTTGCTTTTGTTGTTGTAGTTGTTGTTTTGTTGTTGTTGCTTTGTTGTTGTTGCTGTTGTTTTTGTAGTTGTTGTTTTGTTGTTGTTTTGTTGTTGATGTTTTTGTTGTTGTTTTGTTTTTGTTGTTGTTTTTGTTGTTGTTGCTGTTGTTGTTTTTGTTGTTGTTGCTGTTGTTGTTGCTGTTGTTGTTGCTGTTGCTGTTGTTGCTTTTGTGTTGTTTTTAGTGTTGTTGTTGTTGTCCACATCCCTTACCCTGCGACGACAATGTCCTTCATGTTGTTGTTGCTTTATTGTTGTTGCTTTGTTGTAGTTGTTGTTTTGTTGTTGTTGCTTTGTTGTTGTTGCTGTTGTTGGTGTAGTTGTTTTGTTGTTGTTTTTTTGTTGATTTTGTTGTTTTTGTTGTTGTTTTGTTTTTGTTGTTGTTTTGTTTTTGTTGTTTTGTTGCTGTTGCTGTTTCTGTTGTTGTTTTTGTCGTTGTTGCTGTTGTTGTTGCTGTTGTTGTTGTAGTTGTTGTTTTGTTGTTGTTGCTTTGTTGTTGTTGCTTTTGTTGTTGTAGTTGTTGTTGTTTGTTGTTGTTTTGTTTTTGTTGTTTATTTTTGTTGTTTGTTTTTGTTTTTTAGTTGCTGTTGTTGTTTTTGTTGTTGTTGCTGTTGTTGTTAAACCCGTGCAAAGCCGGGTACTTGCCCCTAGTCTCTCTATATATAAGCCGCATTTGTTGTCTGTCTGTCTGTCTGTTCCCTAATAACTCAAGATCCAGACAACCAAATAACGTGAAATTTGGTACACGTACACAAAATTATACCGGAAAGGTTATTAAACAGGTTTCGTTACTTCTATATAAGATACTGGGGCCCGGGGGCCCAAAATGTAGTTTTTCCCTATATGAGCTATATAAAATAAAAATTATTGAAAATTAAGACGAAAAATAATGACGCAAATTAATAAACATTTTGGTGTCGAGATTAACAAGAAGGCGATTATCGCCATAAAATAATTTTGTTGTTGTTGTTGCTTTTGTTGTTGTAGTTGTTGTTTTGTTGTTGTAGTTGTTGTTTTGTTGTTGTTGCTTTGTTGTTGTTGTTGTAGTTGTTGTTTTGTTGTTGTTTTGTTGTTGATTTTTTTGTTGATGTTTTGTTTTTGTAGTTGTTGCTGTTGTTGTTTTTGTTGTTGTTGCTGTTGTTGTTGCTGTTGTTGTTGCTGTTGTTGTTGCTTTGTTGTTGTTGCTGTTGTAGTTGTTTTATTGTTGTTTTGTTGTTGATTTTGTTGTTTTTTTGTTGATGTTTTGTTTTTGTAGTTGTTGCTGTTGTTGTTTTTGTTGTTGTTGCTGTTGTTGTTGCTGTTGTTGTTGCTGTTGTTTTTGCTGTTGTTGGTTTTGTCGCTGTTGCTGTTGTTGTTGCTGTTGTTGTTGTAGTTGATGTTTTGTTGTTGTTGCTTTGTTGTTGTTGCTGTTGTTGTTGTAATTGTTGTTGTTTTGTTTTTGTTGTTTGTTTTTGTTGTTTTGTTGCTGTTGTTGTTTTTGTTGTTGTTGCTGTTGTTGTTAAACCCGGGAGAAGCCGGGTACTTGCCCCTAGTATATATATATATATATATATATATATATATATATATATATATATATATATATATATATATATATATATATATATATATATATATAATCCTTTTCTTCTTGTTTTTACATTTATCATCATTTTAATCATTGATTTATTTTTTTAAAGCTTTAAAGCTTCTGCCTTATTGAAGAATTCTTTTATAGGTAAATTTTAAAAAAAAACGGATGTCATTTCTCGCCTAATTTATCATAGACACCTAAGATTATCTTAGTCAGTAAAATATAGCTTTTGGGCCCAAATATATATATTTAAAAATGGTACTCCCGCATCAGAAATAATTTACCAAACAGTCCTTCAAAAGGTTAACTGATCTGAATAATCATTCTTATTTGAACAGTCGTTTAGTAGTTTTGTGGAGGCACTGGGGCGGTTTAATTGTAAGTGTGTGCGGAGTGGGGTGTAGACTGGACAGACATAGAAGAAAGATTCCAGGTCACTTCGTGCCAGTATCGAAGGAACTTACCGCTGAAGGTGTGAAACGTCGGGACTATATCTTATCTTATATCTTATCTATACAGACGCTCCTTCTAAGCAGAAGATAATTGCGTCCACAGACCATGACGGATGATCTATTGGCAAGTGATGCAGCGTTTACAGGCCACGGCTATGACGGTTCCACGCATTACCCATACGCCTAACTAGTGTTAGGTACACATTCGGAGCTTGGTAACTCAGGGACGCCCTAGGCCCCGGGAACAAATCCTTGCCTTCACATGGATTCGAACCCGTGACCATCGGTACGTCAGTCGAGCGCGCTTCCACCGCATCCCTGTAGGATTAGGTAGAACAAAGACCTGGCGCGTTGTAGGTGGCCTTGGGGAATCGTTGCGAGTGGTGGGGGTGCTTACCAGACGCTATTGCATAGAAATATATCAAAGAGTACAGGACGCGTCTCATGGCCAGGGCGCCCCGCACGAGTCTTAAGAATCTAATCCGGCGGATTGTTCGTAATCTTCAGGTTCTTCCAGGCATTGGTTGGGATAATCTCCGTAACGTTGAGACCGGCCTTGTGGTGTCTTACAACTTCAGCAACTGCAAGGTTACAGATGACGGCAACTATCTTATTCCTAACGATGTCTACACAATTCCTCTTAAGGTGGGCATTTTTCTGTTATTTTATTTTATAAAATTGTGCTCAATAATGTCTTTAGGGAAAATCTCCATTAGTTGTGTGAACTCATTCAAGAACTTTAACCGACCCATGACGACAATTTTAGAATGTGACATTAAGTCATAGTCCATGAATTAAGCATGCTGTCGAATCCCAAGAATCCCACTGATAAAGCTTACCATTTAGACGATCTAGCTATACCGTGTATTGCATTAAAAAATCTAAATAAGTTTTCAAATGCATATATAAAGACTCATGGTAAATGAACTAATGTTACCAGTATTTACTGAACGTTTGCAAGATGTGAATCTAGCAGTCATCTCTTGTTTGTTATGACAAAGCCTGCCATGTCATTGGTGGGACAAAGAGGACAGTAAACTTCTTTGTTTAAAAAAAACAAAACTTTTAAAAATTATTTTAAATCTGGGTTTACTAACAGAAACATATGTTAGTCTTAACAAAAAATGAATTTAAAAAATAAAATAAATTGAAATTACCAACACTTTAGAATTACCAACATGAAAGAATACGTTTACCTCATACTATCACGCCGGTCACATCAAGAGGTAAAATAGCAATAGTCTTACCAAATGGTAAAAAAATGTATTAGCGTAGCGAGGAGCCAAGGGGGACAAAAGCCCCGGGTGGCACTTGGTTAGGGGCGGCAAATTCCTCGTCGATTAATAAGATTCTTAGTCTAAGAATGAAAATTTTAAAATAAATTGGAGATTTTCTATCAAAGTATAATAAAAATAAAATATGAAATTAATCAAAGAATTAAGAAAATATAAAATATGTGAACTTTTTTACCGCCAAAACTTTATACTCAATATTGTATATAAATTATTCGGATAATAATGCTACTGAACTGAAAGAAACAAGGAACTTAAGCATAATAAACTGATCTGCTGTTAACTGAAATGATTATCCAAATTTTACATCCGCTCCTGTTGTAGAAGCGAAAATAACCGTACCCTATCAATTTCAAACATGAGCAAATCAAATGCTCTGGGCGTCACTTTGTTGTGGGGTGGGGATGTGAGGAGGAGGTCGGCGGCTAATTCCTCGTTGTTAATTAGTTTCTAAACATGAAAAACGCTAAAATAAAGTATAATTAAAAAACCGTAAAAAAAAACAAGTTTCTCACTATAAATCCTTTATGTACGAGGCGTAACTAAAAGAATGTTCATAATAATAATACGCAGCGCAAGACCATCCAAAAATAAAAAAATGTAGTTATGTCTCGTAAAACGTGTTTAATATAATGCGCACCGATCAGGAATATGTTTATAACAAGTGTCGTTAATAAAATACGCAACTTATTGCGCGACAGGAAAGGTCGTTCGATATAATACGCACCGCGACACTATATCTCAAAAATTTAACATGATACATAGAGATAAATTAAATAATCTAAAAATTCAATAATTTAATTACGTTACATGTGATCGATCTGAAATTTTGATATATCATCTTTATCATCGACATGAGTCTTCCTTCCAAAATTCAGAGCGCTAGCTTACGAGGAAGTGGGTTAAAAATCGATCCAAATTTTTTGCGACAAGCAAGCTATGTTTCAAACAGACACCGCGAGTTAATATAAAGGATTTTTTTTTAAACCCGTATAAAACCAAGTTTTTCACTATAAATTCTTTATGTCTTCATGGCTGGAAAATATACAGGATTCATGAAAGACTCAAAGACATAAATCTCAATATAAAATTACTACTTTTATCACCTTTAAACTTGCCTCGTTTACATGCTGCTCCAATTTGATTTGTTCAATTTTATTAGGCTTTTTATTATCAAAATTTATCCTCCTAATATAATATCTTTCCTTCCAACATTGTTTACAACTGTCATAAGTAATCCCAGCTGTGAGAGAAGCTTCTTAATTACGTTGATGAAATATTTACTATTAATAATGATTACACCAAAATTGACTAATCTTTAGCTTTTTAAATCCTTTATATTAACTCGTGGTGTCTGCGGCGGACCTTGCTTGCTTGCTTGTCGCCAAAACTTTTGATCGATTTTTAACCCACTTGCTCGCAAGATAGCGAGCTGAAATTTTGCAGGCAGTTTTGTACCGATGATAAAAACAATGTATCAAAATTGCAGATCGATCGCATGTACCGTAATTAAATTATTGATTTTTTAGATTATTTTATTTATTCCTATGTATCATGCTATTTTTTGAGATAGGGCGTCGCGGTGCGTATTATATTGAACAACCTTTCTGTCGCGCAACAAGGTGCGTATTTTATTGACAGCTCTTTTTATAAACATATTTCTGATCGGTGCGCATTATATTAAACATGTTTTACGACTCAACTGTAATTTTGTATTTCTGGATGGTCTGGCGCTGCGTATTATAATGAACATTCTTTTAGTTACTTCTCGTACATAAAGGATTTATAGTAAAAAACTTGGTTTTTTACGGGTTTTTCTTATTAAATCCTTTATATTAACTCGTGGTGTCTGCGGCCGACCTTGCTTGCTTGCTTGCTTGTCGCCAAAACTTTTGATCGATTTTTAACCCACTTGCTCGCAAGATAGCGAGCTGAAATTTTGCAGGCAGTTTCGTACCGATGATAAAAACAATGTATCAAAATTTCAGATCGATCGCATGTACCGTAATTAAATTATTGATTGTTTAGATTATTTTATTTATTCCTATGTATCATGCTATTTTTTGAGATAGAGCGTCGCGGTGCGTATTATATTGAACAACCTTTCTGTCGCGCAATAAGGTGCGTATTTTACTGACAACACTTTTTATAAACCTATTCCTGATCGGTGCGCATTATATTAAACACGTTTTACGACACAACTGCAATTTTGTATTTTTGGATGGTCTTGCGCTGCGTGTTATAATGAACATTCTTTTAGTTACGTCTCATACGTAAAGGATTTATAGTCAAAAACTTGGTTTTTTACGGGTTGTTTTTATTTGACTACTGAGCATATCAATGCTGACAACATGGATACATTAAAGGTTGGTCCACACCTCTCAAATGCTTGCGAGCATTTGCCCAAGCATCACACGAACGCACTATAAAATACGCCAAAATTGGCATATTTTTTAGTGCGTTCGTGTGATGTTTGATCAAATGCTGGAGAGCATTTGAGAGGTAAGGATCAACCTTAAAGATTGTGTCATGAGGAAAAGCAGAAAACTTCAATTTCATTCAAGAAATTAAACATTTTCTTCTTATTTCTAACATAAAAAATTATAGTTTCATTAAAAATTTCTAATAAAAATTATAATTTATTAATAGTATCAACACATTTTTCGGGGGGAGGGGGCGGCAAACCTGGGTTCTGCCCCGGGCTGCACATACTCACGCTACGTCGCTGACCAAAGGGAAAAAAACAATGATATCACATTAAATAAATTAAATATCAAAATGTCTCATAATATAAAATATTAACTCTTACTTATTTCCCCAAAAACAGACCAGCGAGGTAGAGACGTTCGCTGAGATCATAGAGAGTTGGCAGGATGCCAAGTCCATCACGTCCGACACTATCAACGTTGAGGTGAGTTTCAGCAAGGGCAATGACTCCATTGACGGCAAGTTCTCCGACGAGTATGAAAACCTGAAGAAAACACAGATTGAAGACTACTCCTCCACAGTCCGGATGCAGCTCCGATACCACAGGCAAGTTGAGTCGAGCTCTAATGTTTTAACAACGCGTTATTTAGCTCTGTTAGTTACTTCTTCTATTTATGAAGTGCCCACTACCAGTATTCTGATCATTATGGCTCCTGTAAAATGTTGAGGTTTTACATGTATGTCCGTGGAGATAATACTTGCAAGAGCTGCTCATCTGTGGTATTAGTGACTGGAGTTTGGGGGACTAATACATGCTTCAATTGCTGTCCCATTAGCTGATCCGTTTCTAAAGAGTTCAATTTGCCATCGAGTAATTAGTGACGTAGAGCCCGTGTTCGTTGACGTTTTATACAAGTTTTGTTTGGCCAGGTATGAGGTGAAGCTGCAGCCCGATTCTCAGCTGAGTCCACAGTTCAAGAGTCGCCTGCTGACTATCGCTGCCCAGTTGGAACTTAATCAGACGGAACAGGCCATGTATTCTGGTCAGCTGCTTATCAGAGATTTCGGTAAGAATTGCTGACGATAACACTCACAAAATTACAGTATTTTAAACTATTATTTCCGACTTTATTGAGGACCAACAGCTTCAATTGGTGTTAAATGAACAGCTTCATGTGATAGTCAGTTAACAACTCAATGGACATTGTTAGATATAGCTTAGGACGTTATTGGAAGACTATTGAAAGCCATTTTACAATCATAAATACCTAGTGGTAAATGCTGCTAGTCTATTCGCGTTGGGTCGGATGGTAAACTTTGACCCCAATAACCGTAAAGGGAAGGAGCGTGTGTTCTACTGACTCTCCTAAAATAAGACAAAATTTCCTACATTATCATATAAACAGGAGAAAATATTTGATAGTGCAGATTTGGGGATTCAATGAGATAGATTATGGTCAAGGATTTTATGCACACAAGCAGCGGAATATTTCTGTGAGTGTGGTTGTGAGGATTTTATGTTTGTATGTGTATGCCTGTGTGTGAATTTGTGTGTGTGTGCCGCGTTTATGATCCGGACTAAACTAATAATCAAACGAGGTACATAACAATGGCTTTAAGGTACGTCTATATCCAATTAGCGGATTCATGTGATATTATATGAATTTGTTGAATTCTATTTAATGAAAAGCATCATGTTTTATTCATTAACAGCTTCATGTCATTGCCAGTTTATGATGCTGTAAATCTTGTCTAATATTTTAAAGTGATTTTCTCGCAAAGAGCTTTCACAATTTTTATTGGATATTCAGATTTCATTCACGAAACTGTAATAGTGCATTTTTATACAACAGAGTATTTTAATTATTAGGAATTCAAAATGTTTAAAATGTTGTTAGTGCACGAAACTATTTAGTTACTATTTTGTTTTCAATTCTTGTAAACCATTTCTTTGTATATATCATTTTTCAATTTTGCTTCGGTAATAAGAATGTTGACTTTTCTTTTATTTGAGAGGCTTAGAATTACATTTTTATTACTTGACTCAGGGACCCACGTTCTGACTAGCGTTACTGCCGGGGCAGGTGTGGTCAAGGACGACTACGTGTCTAGAAAGTTTACGTCCAGTTCCTCGACCGATAAGAAGAAAATAATGTTGTCAGCTAGTGCTTCCTTCTTCAACACTTTAAAGTTCAGCGCTTCCTACGGGTGAGAATCGGATGATGCAATGTGCCACCAAATTGGTTGTCGTGTAAAATTTACAACTATAACTTAACAAAAAAACCTTTTTAAAATATATTTATTGACATGTTATTCATATAATTTATCATAATTTCTTTCCAACCATTATTGTGGGCAATGTTCCCGGCCTGTAAGCTACACACCAGCAGACACTGCGTAGTGGTGTACAGTTGATGAGGATATTTATGTGTTTATGAGTTGTACAATTTTGCAAAAATAAAATGTATAAGCATGAGTTAATTATGTTTATTTTTTGTATATGAACTAACGAATCATAGGGGGGAAATTGCATGTGGGTACTATTTTTTTTCTGAAAAAGAGACCTACAAAGTCTCCTAGGGGAACTGCCATTTCTGTATTTAGACTTACACATATTTTCAAGAAATGAAAAGTCTGAAAATCGTCCCCAGCCCACCGCCGCAAGGGTTGGGAGTGGCGAAGACTGGGCATCTGGTCCAGAGGCTATAACGGACATGGACCCCTAAAAGCTTAATTTTACTCTATGCTGATGTTTGGCACGTAGAAAGCGAAAGTGCCCATTATTCGGGTGGTCAAAAAATTTCTGATGGCAGGCCAGCACGAATTAATTTTTTTTTAATGTAATAAAATATTTTAGCAACTGGAATTCAACTTCAAAAAATTAAATTAACACTTGGGTGACATCATGCAATGACTATTCTAACCTGCATGTGTCATAAGACTAAACCGTTATAGTTTGACCAATAACATGTCGTAGCGGTTTCTCAATTTTAGTAACAGCAAAGAAAACACCGACAGTTCGGGGTATAACAACAGCGTGACCCACTCCTTCACCAAGACATTCGGCGGACCGATCTACCGGTCCATAATGAGCGTAGACGAGTGGGCCAGTCAAGTGGATGCCAACCTCGTGGCCATGGACAAGGACGGCGATCCGCTGTACTTCTTCGTGACGAGTCAGACCCTGCCAGAGTTACCGTCCACTACATTGAGCGAGGTGGAGAAGGTTTGTATTTAATATTACCTGTTACTGACATTCACTTCAATGAAAAGCTTTTTATGGTCACCTGCCCCCAAACACACTACCTCTCAACACAAAACTAATGACGTCAGTTAAGCACTCTGGGGTGGGGGAGTGCTAAAATTTGTTTCATGGCTGAATTACTTTTTTTAAATGATGAAAAAATAGCTACGTAGCTTTACCATTTATTTTGCCACACAAAGCTACACTAAAACCATTAAATAAGGCAAACACACAAACACCAAAGACAATTACAAAATACGCATTCCAAAACACATTGAACAAACATTGAAATACACAGATATGCTTTCTCTCAAAGAAGCACATATTCGCACACAAATCCTATTCTATGATCTTTGTGACAGATTGTTCGAGAATCTATAGAGACGTACTACGAGATGAACACGATCCGAGGATGCACCAAACTAGATTCTCCAAACTTCAGCTTCTCAGCTAACTTTGACGATGGTTCCTGTAATACTCAGTATACCAATTTCATGTTTGGTGGTAAGATGTATTCAATAAACCAATTTGACGTTTGGGGGTAAGATGTATTCAATAAACCAATTTGACGTTTGGGGGTAAGATGTATTCAATGCACCAATTTTACTTTTAGAGACCGATTGTGCTCGGTATAAAGACTTCACGTTTAAAATAGAGATTTACTATGTATACCAGTTTGAATTTAGATTTCAGACAGCCAAAGAAGGTACTGAGTTAACGTGATACGAGTTAAAAAAATCACAAATAGAGATGCCAGAATTTTTTTTATAACATGAAACCCGGCTGGCGGTAACAAATTGGTTGATAACGATACGGCGTCTTAACCTTTACCACATATTTAGTTACTTTAACTGACCACATATGTTTGTTTTGACTTGGCATTTAAGATAAATAATTACTATGTCCATTTTGAAAATCCCATCTGAAATATATAGATATTTTTTTTAAACTACCAACTGAATCTCTGTCTCTCTTCCTCTAATGTCACGTGATTTCATCAGGTGTCTACCAGACGTGTCAGCAGTCTGGACACTACTTACAGGTCAACCCGTGCAATGGAGTGGACCAGGTCAACCCGAAAACAGGCACCTATTCTTGCCCGCCGTCTTACAAAGCTGTCCAGTTACTTCAAGCCAGCAAGTTAGGGGTCATGGAGGAACGTCAAAATTGTCACAGGTAGAAATAAAATATTTAAAAAATCTTATTTTTTAAAAAAAAGAACATGCTTTTATTTACATGTAGAAAGTGCACTAAAAATAAAATAATAAAATTTTTCTATGATAAAACCCTGAACCTATCCACTGCACATAAAAGCGAGGGGCGCCAATCACAACTCATTTCTCTTTGAAACTATTATTTTGCATATAGATAAATATTTCTAATTAATATGATACTAGCATGTATATGATCAAAGTTGTGAGACTTTTAATGTTTATTAATATTCATACAAATTTGTATTTATGTTTCGCAGCCGTGTACATGATAGAGAGTTGTGATGAGCGCCCCACGCGTTTTTGTGCAATGGATAGGTTCAGGGATTTCACCTGTTTTTCTAGAAATTTTTTATTTTCTTCTTTTTAGTCTTTTCCAAGACTTTATTTTGAGTTATGCGCGTTGGGATTTATAGTCAAAAGCTTCGTTTTTACGAGTTATTTACTTTAATTATAATGAATAGTATTTTTGACGTGAATCACATGTATGCCGGTCGAGACGACTGTTGGAGGGGAGTTACAACATGCCATCGAACGGTGGCGGAACGTCCTTGGACGGGCTTTGTTGCTCGTATAGACATAAACTAAAAACTAAAAATGCATTAGTTTAATGATGGTACATTCGATTGATATGAAATTTTAATACAATGCATTGTCATCCACGAGTGGTAAAATTTTGAAATCTCTAGGACCATCAGAAGGGGTTTAATTTTACGTCACAAGATTTGATGGATGGATGGATGGACGGATACAACATACAAACAGTGTGACTTAAATAAAAGCGTGTAATAATAAAAATCATTGGAGTTTTTTGCACTTTCCATTAATGTTTTCCTGCTCATTGGCTATGAGCTTTGCTTTGATGATTATGAAGTCATCATTATTTAGTCCATTTCAGCCCTGGCAGAAGTAGTCGAATGGTTAAATGTACATCTGTATTACCGAAACCTCTACACGGAAAACCGCTCCACAACTGTCGTGCACCTCCTCTAAAATGTAAAAAAAAACAAACTCTACTGTCTTTATTCCTAGACCACCCTACTATTCTCATATCTTCTGTATAATTCTCTTTAACTCTATAGCCCCATACATTTCTGAACATATCAAAGTTTAAAATATTGTAAAATAACAAGACTTTGTGAAATAGATTTTTTAAAATTTGTTTTAGTTGCGGTTTCTTATACCTAAGCCACTGCTGTAACACCGAGCAGTACCAAGCAACGGCAACCTACACCACGCACTGGTGTGCAGCATCCGGCCCAGTAGCCCCACATTCCGGCTACCTGTTTGGAGGCTTCTACAGCAGTTCAAATGCCAACGCAGACACTGGGACAACCGTGAGTTCTTCATTTACTGTCAATTGTGTTGAGTTTTTCTGTGGGCGACCAGATTTGTTTCTCGGGCTTAAAGAGGAAGTATTGTAGCGCTCGTGGCATTAGAATTTGCAAGTAAGAACTAGCCATGAACGTAGACAGTGGCAGCCCAATGGGGAGTAGCGAGTATAAGTTGTTGGCTATCTCCGTTAAATGTCCCATCTCTCTCTCGCCCCCCCCCCACGCCTAAGTTGTTATTTTTTTGCGGGTGGGGGGGGGTAGGGCTGCGGGCGCTATAGAATATTCTTTTTCAATTATCTGCTGATCACATTAAAATATGACACTCGCCCAAAGCACCCGGATACCAGTATTAGTATTAAGGCCGCCTCTGCTTGTACTAGCAAGAATTAAAAAGTTTGATTGTTTGATGTTTGTAACATGTGATGTTTGACACCAGTTCTACTTTCTGTCTCCTGAGTCACATTGCTTGAGATGATAATGCAATAATGGTCCTAATTAAACAACCCCGTAAAAACAAATTTTTGACTATAACTCTCTCATATATGAGACAGAACTTAGAGTATTAAATTATATTCAAACGCGACAAACATTAATAGACTGAAACTGACTTAACTCCCCTTTGCATAAAACGTGGCCAGGGGGAGAGGCGTGGTCACGGATGGCTGGACACCTAAATGTAAACAAATCAGACGGCGACAAAGAGTCATATAGAGATAAAATAAAAATGCATTAATTTAATTACGGTACATTCGATCGATCTGAAATTTTGATGCAATGCATTGTTAGGTGACACTAGTCTAAGTGCAAAATTTCAGCTCGATAGCATCACGGGAAATGTGTCATTTTTAAATCCCTTATATTAACTTCACCGGCGTCTCTGTCTCTCTCTCTGTCTGTCTTAGGCTAAGTTTATAGAGGCGGCGGGTTTCGGGAAATCCCACGCGCGAGTCGACTCGCGCGAGGAATGTTTCTATTTTTGCTTTGCAAGTGTTCATAGAGGACGCGGGTGTCTCGAGGCGACAAATTAATGGACCGCCGCTGGTAATTACCAGAACTAGTTCCTAGTTCTTGTTCCGCGTTGCCGCGCGGGACTGTGAATTCAAACAGATGGGCTTTGAAAGTTTCTTCAGACTGTTAAATGAGAAACTATCATGGAATCCCCATGTCAATGAAGTTATTAAAAAATCAAACAAAACCTTAGGCTTTATAAAAAGAAACTTTAACAAATGTAATAGAGATATAAAACTAAAATGCTACCTCACTTTGGTGAGACCTGTACTAGAATATGCATCTTCTGTATGGGACCCATCCACCAAAGAAAACATTGATAAACTAGAACAAATTCAAAAAAGAGCTGCCAGATTCATTACTGGAGAATATTCGAAACTGACAAGAATAACACCATTAGTTAAATCATTAAACCTTGAAACACTAGAGGATAGAAGAACCAAAAGCAAAGTAGTAATAATAATACATAAAGCAATTAATTCTAATTTAGAAATACAACACAAAGATAACTTAATACAACCCTCAGATAGACATAAGGATAAAAACACATTTCTTATTCCGTATGCAAGAACAAACACATACAAGTTTTCCTTCTTCCCGTCCGGAATTCGGGCGTGGAATGGGTTGCCTGAAGAATCCAGGAAAACCAACACTTTATCAACATTTAAATCTCTAATAAAAATGCAGGACTAAACACAAACCATAGATAAGCGTAGGACGCAATAATCTTCTGTATAGAAGGAGCGTCTGTAAACAGATAAGATAAGATAAGAGATATCATTTTTGCTTCCAGATAATTCAATAGAATTTCTGCTTAATACACAACCAATTGTTGTTCCTACTTCAGATGATTTCACACGAATTGTTTCAGACTCTCTAGTACCATCTTTGTCTCTGCTATTATGGTCTTCATTCCTTTTATCATATATATGTGATTGTCAATAGTGGCTACAGTGTCAATAGTTTCTATTTGTGCTCGATTCAACTTTATTATTTTTCTATCATTCATGTCTTGGTTTTCATTCTTTCTCCATGGCTGATCAAAATTTCTTATTCTGGAATCAAAACTATATCTGCCTCTCCATGATCTTCTGCTTTGATTATAATATATGGAATTGTGATTATATCTGTCTCTCCATGATTGTCTACTTTCATCATAATCTCTATGTCTGGAATTATGATTATATTTTTCTCTCCATGCTTGTCTACCTTTGTTTTCAAAGTGATATTGTCTTGATCTTTCTTCTGTTTTCTTTCTTATAGGGCTGCCATTAGGTGACACCCTATTTGGTTGTCCTTTATTGTGGTAACACTGCTTTACCATATGTCCTGGCTTGTTACAGTACCAGCAAATAGTTTCTCTGTTGCCTTGGTTTGGCAAACTCTGGTTTCTCATACCTTGCCTTTTTTCTTGACTTTTAATTTGTATTGCTGCATAAATATCTTGTCTTTTGTCCATTTCCAAAAATTGCAATTATCAAACTCTTCACACCATGAATGGATACGACTTAAGTTCCTTTATTTATAATATAATTCACACTGACACAGTTGTTAATAGTCCATAGATTTTTCTAGTTCAAGGTTATGTTTACAAATATTTCCTGGAATCAACCACACCTGTGAGCTTGGTGACGTAGTTCACTGCGTGTCTTCTGGCTTTTCCCCGCTTTTACTATAAACACCAACCGCGCGAGTGATTAGGCGCGGTTTTTTAGCGCGAGTAATCAACCCGCCTACCCGCCGCCTCTATAAACTTAGCCTTAGGCGGGCGGAAAATTAGAAGTAAAAAATGACCCACTTCCCAGTGATCCGATCGAGCTGAAATTTGGCACACGGACCCGTCTGACCTAACAATGCATCGTATCAAAATTTCAGATCGATCGAACGTACCGTAATTAAATTAATGCATTTTTAGTTTATCCTTATATGAGGTATGTAATTAAAATTCACGGTTTGTCATTGTTTTTTTCCCACGTGAAATTTTGAGCTGACGCATTGAGGCGACCCAACGAAGCGAAGGAGCGCTTTTGTTTACATTTTACGTGTCACTCTGAGCTCGGTCAAGCGAATCAGTGACCAGACTTTTCCCCTCTCCCCCTCCCACCCACCCCTCCCCCCTAGGGTTATAAAGCAAACTTGAGTTAAGACAGATTCAGTCTGTAAATGTTTGAAAATAATCAATACTGTTAGTTATGTCTCATATATAAGGGATTTATAGTCAAAAACTTTGTTTTTACGGGTTTGTTTTATTAAATCCCTTATATAAACTTCGCGGCCGTCTCTGTCTGTCGTGATCTCATCATCTCATCATCTCATGAACGGGCGGGCGGAAAAACAAAAGTCGAAAATGACCCATTTCCAGTGATCCGATCGAGCTGAAATTTGGCACACGGACCCGACTCACCTAACAATGCATCGTATCAAAATTTCAGATCGATCGATCGTACCGTAATTAAATTAATGAATTTTTAGTTTATCCTTATATGAGGTATGTAATTCAAATTCACTGTTTGTTATTGTTTTTTTCTTCCACTTCCACGTGAGTTTGAGTTGACGCCGACCGTCGTGCCGACACCCCCTCACATCCCACCCCCATTTATTAAAGACAAGGGACATCACTCGGTGTCAGTCTGTAAATGTTTGAAAATAATCAATACTGTTAGTTATGTCTCATATATAAGGGATTTATAGTAGAAAACTTTGTTTTTACGGGTTTGTTTTATTTAAATCCCTTATATTAACTTCGCGGCCGTCTCTGTCTGTCGTCATCTCTCTCATCATCTCATGGGCTGGGCGGGCGGAAAAAAGAAAAGTCGAAAGTGACCCACTTCCAGTGATCCGATGGAGCTGAAATTTGGCACACGGACCCGACTCACCTAACAATGCATCGTATCAAAATTTCAGATCGATCGATCGTACCGTAATTAAATTAATGAATTTTTAGTTTATCCTTATATGAGGTATGTAATTCAAATTCACTGTTTGTTATTGTTTTTTTCTTCCACTTCCACGTGAGTTTGAGTTGACGCCGACCGTCGTGCCGACACCCCCTCACATCCCACCCCCATTTATTAAAGACAAGGGACATCACTCGGTGTCAGTCTGTAAATGTTTGAAAATAATCAATACTGTTAGTTATGTCTCATATATAAGGGATTTATAGTAGAAAACTTTGTTTTTACGGGTTTGTTTTATTTAAATCCCTTATATTAACTTCGCGGCCGTCTCTGTCTGTCGTCATCTCTCTCATCATCTCATGGGCTGGGCGGGCGGAAAAAAGAAAAGTCGAAAGTGACCCACTTCCAGTGATCCGATGGAGCTGAAATTTGGCACACGGACCCGACTCACCTAACAATGCATCGTATCAAAATTTCAGATCGATCGATCGTACCGTAATTAAATTAATGAATTTTTAGTTTATCCTTATATGAGGTATGTAATTCAAATTCACTGTTTGTTATTGTTTTTTTCTTCCACTTCCACGTGAGTTTGAGTTGACGCCGACCGTCGTGCCGACACCCCCTCACATCCCACCCCCATTTATTAAAGACAAGGGACATCACTCGGTGTCAGTCTGTAAATGTTTGAAAATAATCAATACTGTTAGTTATGTCTCATATATAAGGGATTTATAGTAGAAAACTTTGTTTTTACGGGTTTGTTTTATTTAAATCCCTTATATTAACTTCGCGGCCGTCTCTGTCTGTCGTCATCTCTCTCATCATCTCATGGGCTGGGCGGGCGGAAAAAAGAAAAGTCGAAAGTGACCCACTTCCAGTGATCCGATGGAGCTGAAATTTGGCACACGGACCCGACTCACCTAACAATGCATCGTATCAAAATTTCAGATCGATCGATCGTACCGTAATTAAATTAATGAATTTTTAGTTTATCCTTATATGAGGTATGTAATTCAAATTCACTGTTTGTTATTGTTTTTTTCTTCCACTTCCACGTGAGTTTGAGTTGACGCCGACCGTCGTGCCGACACCCCCTCACATCCCACCCCCATTTATTAAAGACAAGGGACATCACTCGGTGTCAGTCTGTAAATGTTTGAAAATAATCAATACTGTTAGTTATGTCTCATATATAAGGGATTTATAGTAGAAAACTTTGTTTTTACGGGTTTGTTTTATTTAAATCCCTTATATTAACTTCGCGGCCGTCTCTGTCTGTCGTCATCTCTCTCATCATCTCATGGGCTGGGCGGGCGGAAAAAAGAAAAGTCGAAAGTGACCCACTTCCAGTGATCCGATGGAGCTGAAATTTGGCACACGGACCCGACTCACCTAACAATGCATCGTATCAAAATTTCAGATCGATCGATCGTACCGTAATTAAATTAATGAATTTTTAGTTTATCCTTATATGAGGTATGTAATTCAAATTCACTGTTTGTTATTGTTTTTTTCTTCCACTTCCACGTGAGTTTGAGTTGACGCCGACCGTCGTGCCGACACCCCCTCACATCCCACCCCCATTTATTAAAGACAAGGGACATCACTCGGTGTCAGTCTGTAAATGTTTGAAAATAATCAATACTGTTAGTTATGTCTCATATATAAGGGATTTATAGTAGAAAACTTTGTTTTTACGGGTTTGTTTTATTTAAATCCCTTATATTAACTTCGCGGCCGTCTCTGTCTGTCGTCATCTCTCTCATCATCTCATGGGCTGGGCGGGCGGAAAAAAGAAAAGTCGAAAGTGACCCACTTCCAGTGATCCGATGGAGCTGAAATTTGGCACACGGACCCGACTCACCTAACAATGCATCGTATCAAAATTTCAGATCGATCGATCGTACCGTAATTAAATTAATGAATTTTTAGTTTATCCTTATATGAGGTATGTAATTCAAATTCACTGTTTGTTATTGTTTTTTTCTTCCACTTCCACGTGAGTTTGAGTTGACGCCGACCGTCGTGCCGACACCCCCTCACATCCCACCCCCATTTATTAAAGACAAGGGACATCACTCGGTGTCAGTCTGTAAATGTTTGAAAATAATCAATACTGTTAGTTATGTCTCATATATAAGGGATTTATAGTAGAAAACTTTGTTTTTACGGGTTTGTTTTATTTAAATCCCTTATATTAACTTCGCGGCCGTCTCTGTCTGTCGTCATCTCTCTCATCATCTCATGGGCTGGGCGGGCGGAAAAAAGAAAAGTCGAAAGTGACCCACTTCCAGTGATCCGATGGAGCTGAAATTTGGCACACGGACCCGACTCACCTAACAATGCATCGTATCAAAATTTCAGATCGATCGATCGTACCGTAATTAAATTAATGCATTTTTAGTTTATCCTTATATGAGGTATGTAATTCAAATTCACTGTTTGTTATTGTTTTTTTTTCACCCACGTGAGTTTGAGTTGACGTGACGCGACCGTCGTGCCGACACCCCCTCACATCCCACCCCCATTTATTAAAGACAAGGGACATCACTCGGTGTCAGTCTGTAAATGTTTGAAAATAATCAATACTGTTAGTTATGTCTCATATATAAGGGATTTATAGTAGAAAACTTTGTTTTTACGGGTTTGTTTTATTTAAATCCCTTATATTAACTTCGCGGCCGTCTCTGTCTGTCGTCATCTCTCTCATCATCTCATGGGCTGGGCGGGCGGAAAAAACAAAAGTCGAAAATGACCCACTTCCAGTGATCCGATGGAGCTGAAATTTGGCACACGGACCCGACTCACCTAACAATGCATCGTATCAAAATTTCAGATCGATCGATCGTACCGTAATTAAATTAATGCATTTTTAGTTTATCCTTATATGAGGTATGTAATTCAAATTCACTGGTTTGTTATTGTTTTTTTTCCACGTGAGTTTGAGTTTGACGCTTAGACGTCGACCGTCGTGCCGACACCCCCTCGCGACCCATCCCCCGTTTAAAAGACAGGGGACATCACTCGGTGTCAGTCCGTAAATATTTGTGGCGTTGAAACATAATCAATACTTTTAATTATGACTCAAAATATAAGGGATTTATAGTAGAAAACTTTGTTTTTACGGGTTTGTTTTATTACGGGTTTGTTTTTTATGGGTTTGTTTTTATTAAATCCCTTATATTAACTTCGCGGCCATCTCTGTCTGTCGTCATCTCATCATCTCATCATCTCATGGGCGGGCGGGCGGGCGGAAAAGTCTCCCCCTCCCACCCACCCTCCCCCCCCCCGAGGGTTATGAAGCAAACTTGAGTTAAGACAGATTCAGTCTGTAAACGTTTGAAAATAATCAATACTGTTAGTTATGTCTCATATATAAGGGATTTATAGTCAAAAACTTTGTTTTTACGGGTTTGTTTTATTTATTTTTGTTTCTCCACCGGACCGCGAACGACAGAGCCCACGACAGACAGAGAGAGAGAGAGAGAGAGAGAGAAAGAGAGAGAGAGAAAGAGAGAGAGATAGAGAGAGAGAGAGAGAGAGAGAGAGAGAGAGAGAGAGAGAGAGAGAGAGAGAGAGAGAGAGAGAGAGAGAGACAAGACGGTGCAGTTAATATAAGGGATTTAAAAATAATTCAATTCTTTAAGGTCAATAATATTTGTTTTAAATAATTTTTATATGTACATTAATAAAAATTATATGTATTGATATATTTTGTTAATGTTTATGTGCGATCCAAGCTGGAAAAAAAACAACCGAAAGTAACTTTCGCATATTTCAAACACAAAAAATTATTACATAATTTTTTTCTGTGACAAATTGAATAATTAGAAATTATGAGGTTTAAAAACTAGTCAGATTTAATCATAAAACTATATAATTTGCAATTGTCATGCAAGTCAGTAGTGTCTGTCAGTCAGTCCTACGCTATGCGAGGTAACTCCCGATAAAAAATATAAAAAAAAGTTGCTTTCGAGATTATAACAAATTGTGTTGCTCACCATAAAATATTGAAACGTGACGTCATTATTTGAGCTTTTATTAATGTGTGAAGGGTACGATGTAAAAAGAGCAATGTTTTATTTGATGTGATTAATATTATTATTATTTGTGTTTGTATTAAATGTCCGTTTTTGTGTATGTGTCCATGTCAATATTACGTACGTAATTATAAATTTAATTTTCTATATTAATATATAACATTCGTTTTTCGGTTTATGAAATTTACAATTGGTTGTCTTTCGGTTGTCAAGTTTCGATGCGTTTTGAACTACAAAGCCATTATTTATTACTGCAAATGAAATTTGTCAACTTATGCTTCAGTTTAGCGTTTGTTTTTCTTATATACACTTTGACATTGCATATTTGTATTTTAAAAAAAATAACATATTTAAAAATCGGAATACTCCCCACAATAGTTTTTTTGTTAATGTTATTTACATGCAATATTTTAATGCGTCTTAGACTAATTTTGAATAAAAAATCTTTGCTTTTAATATAAAACTGGAAGGGGTGCTGACTTGACAATAATGAAAACGTTTATTAGAATTCCTAAAACGTGTATATTATAGTTGATACTTAGTTCGTTGTTATTCATATTTGTAAATAGCTACAATTTTTTATTTACATGTTTTTGATAATGTAAAGGTAATAATGTATGGACCAATGGGCGCATAAACTGACAAGTCATAATAGATCTTTGAAAAGGTGCTGACTTGACAACAATAAAAACGTTTATGTGAATTACTAACACGTGTATATTAAATTTTAAATATGATTAACAGTTGATAAGTTAATCTTTTCTGTTATCCTGTGACAAACTTTGCTTACTACGTTTCATGCAAAATAGATAATTATTAACATGTGTAAAATTACAGTTTATTTTTTACATGTTTTAATAATGTTGTGGTAATAATGATTGGGACAAATGGGCGAATAAACTGACAAGTCATAATCATCGATGAAGCTTAAACGGCTTCAAATCACAAATATGCGTGATGTGGATCACATTACAGTCACATAATTTATTTTTAACGCACTGTGCTGTATTATTGGTGCACTCATAATTGGTGCGCACTATTCAATGCCGCAAGTTAACGTCCGGCTGACTCCTCAGCAATATTTGTTAATACGTCGAACTTCAAACTTCTTTGCCGCAATATCACTTTATGCTGTGTGTAATTCAATATGCATTTAATATTATCATGATTATATCATTATTATGCATGCAAACTTATATAACGCGAAGACTAAGCTTGGAGGTTTTCTCTTAACACATATATTCGTATATATAATCAAAATATATACTCTGCTATGTCCGTTCGTAACGCTAGATTTTAGAAAGCCCACAGCTAAAAAAATAACCTTGAAAAATATATTGCAAAAAAATACAAACAAACCCCAAACAAACCCCACTATTTTCAAACGTCCGCATAAAATTGTTCAATATGGAAAAGAGATTTAATTTTTCTCTCTTGGTCTCTACATTTTCTGATTATTTACTATGCGGCTTTCAGGCAAAAGGGACAATTACAAAAACTGAAATATATCCATTTTGAAAACTCCCGTCATTTGTGACGGGTAATACACTAGTTACAAATAAATAATTATAATTCATTGTTCAACGAATTTCAAAACAAATTATTATATTAGATTTATTATGTTCCTTCAAATGTCATTTTTCTCTCGTTTGAAGCTTATTTCATTAAAACTTCTAAAGTGAATCTGTAATAATATAAGACGACATCCCATTCTTTCCTACAGGGCTGCCCCGAAGGTTACTACGCCCTACGTCTGCTGTACAGTTTCTTCATTTGTCTCAGTGACGACTATGAGAAAGGTGCTGGTCCGTCCATACCTCTCGGTGGCTTCTTCAGTTGTCAGTCAGGTAGGCAACAAAGGTGGTTGGACACTTCGACCCCGGACGGCTTGACTCTGCCAGTTCGACCACAGGACGTTTTGACCCTAGAACGTTTCGACTCCGGTCGGTTCGACCACGGACAATTTGACCCGGGCGATTCTACCCCGGACAGTTCAACCACAGGACGTTTTGACCCCGGACGTTTCGACCCCGGACGTTTCGACCCCGGACGTTTCGACCCCGTCTGCTCTACACCGTTGACATTGTTTTTATTTTTATTTATGAATATACTTTTTTAAAATTTATTATTTTAAAAAAATTAATTTTTGATATAAAAATAATTTAACTTAATAATATTGTCCATTAAAAATTAAATACAATTTGAAATCGTAATTTGTATATACACGGACAACCAGTCAACATTCAACGGGAATTCATGATTGCGATAAATGCGCCATTCCTGTGAGGTAGAAAGTCCTTCCAAACCTATCCAACTCCCCCTCCACCCCGTTCGATATAATCGGACAATAAAAAGGCAATGTGGTCAGATAGTCTTTCCTAAAGGTGCCTACATTCTCTCTGAAATTTGTGTGGTACCCAACCCCCCTAACATAATTATAATATAGATATATTTATGAAACTCTACTTAACTTATGATTTTAGTCAAGAACACTCTTGCACTTTTATAAATGTGAAGCGCACGCATGATTAGCCAGGAACAGTAAATAACGGCTTAGGCCATCTGTGAGCCAAAATGACCTGCGCCAAAACGGCTCTGCGTCAAAACGGTCGCGCCAAAACGTCACGTACCGGTGTTATCGAACACAAGAAGCAGAAGTGAATGGAAGAGCGCGGGTTTGTGATGATTTCAGCGCCTGCGAGGTGATTCGTTCACCATGTCGACACCTAAAAAAAACCAACAAAATATTTAATTTTGTTATCACCGTGAAAATCTTTGAAGGACTGAAATATATATATATATACTACCGTATTACCCGTCAAAAATAAAGGAAGTTTTCAAAATAAATACATTTCAGCTGAAATCTATTTATTTTGAAAAAATACACATCAGAATAAAAAATAATGTAAAACAGAACTTTCATTTATTTTATTTATTTATATTTTATTCACTAGTGTATTTATTACCCGTCAAAAATGACGGAAGTTTTAAGCTGAAATCTATTTATTTTGGAAAAATGCACTTTTTTAGGGCGCCTACGGCGCTCACCTTTTTCAAAAGCCCAACTAACTTGTCCTTTTTTGATAAATACGAAATATTAAACTTTCTGAAATGTACACAAATTATTTTATAATAGGGTTTGTAGGGTGCTTAAGGCGCCCCCTTTGTTTTTTAATTTTATAATTAACCATGATTAAATCCTCTTTTTACATTGTTCCTTTTTCCAAAATTAAAATATGAGCTTAAACAATGACGTCATATAATATTTTTTTACAGCCCATCTTTAATTTGCACACCTTTTGATGCACACCTTGTATTAACTATAAGATCAAACAATGACGTCATATAATTACATCCATACATACATACAGATGAACGGAATTATGTATAATGATTTATTTCCCTATTGAACAATTTTATGCGGCCGTTCCAAAAGAGTTCTTTTTTGTGCTGTAATTTGGTGCGCTGCTTTCTAAAATTAGTAGCGTCATTGACAGACATGACAGACAGACGTGACAGAGATTGCAAATTATTTATATTGATTTTTTTAAACCTAATAATAAATTAGGTCCTTTTTAAATGTGTTTGGGATAGGAGTGGAGATTCTGTTGTTAATTTTTTAATGGATTAAATACCAAAAATTACTTTTTAAAAAATAATTAAAAAACAAAGAATAAATAAAAAACATTTCACGGTGTAGAAACGAAAGGCTCGAAACGTCTGGGTTCGAAACGTCTTGGGTCGAAACGTCCTGTGGTTGAACTGGCAGGGTCGCATCGCCCGGGTCGAATCGTCCATGGTCGGTCGAACCGACAAGGGTCGAAACGTCCTGGGGTCAAAACGTCCTGTGGTCGAACTGGCAGGGTCGAACCACCCTGGGTCGAAACTTCCGTAATTAGGCAACAAATAAGCCTAGCTGCCACTGATATATACTGTCACATGATATATTATAGGCTTGTAGACTTGGTGAAAGCTAAAAGGCAACAACTGAGAAATCGACTTTGGTTGGAATGGGTGCAGGGTTTGAGAGGCTGGTTTCGCAAGGGCCG
The DNA here is from genome assembly GCA_944989445.1 of Ampullaceana balthica. Taxonomy (NCBI): domain Eukaryota; kingdom Metazoa; phylum Mollusca; class Gastropoda; family Lymnaeidae; genus Ampullaceana; species Ampullaceana balthica. Next base: position 112,436 of record CALYLW010001458.1, read on the forward strand.
TGTTACCTCTCCTTGTGCCTTGTGCTATTAATAAGTCACCAAGTCTAAATGTTGTATATTTTATTAAAAAAAACAACAACTTGTAAACAAACCGGATACCTGTGCCAAAGTATTGCATGACGGTGTTTCAGGGTGTGTTAACATAGTAAGAATGCGAGAGTCAGTGGATCTCTGTGTGTACTCTCATGTTCTATGAGTCCATCATTTAGCGTCAGTTCTAGTGGTGGTGACGTCATTTACTGTATTTAAGGCAACCCACTGGCCGTAGGGGACGTCCAGCCAGTAGGAGGAAATCCCAATCTCACAGCTTCCAACTCCTCCCTGAAGAGTTTCATGGCGACGCATGTTGAAGACGAGGAAATACCAAAAACATGTCCCAATGGTTACAGCCAGCACATTGTGACTGTTGAACTGGTGAGTTATAACTAGCACTTGGTGAATGTTGAATTGGTGAGTTATAACTAGCACCGTGTGATTGTTAAATCGAAGATCTATTGATAATATGTCAGAGGAAATGTTAAATTATTACTTGGTGCGTGCTTTTGCGACTGCAAGTTGACCTTAAGTCATCCTCTATTCGATATTTAAAATTTCTAGCATGCTTGGGTATGGAGGGATCCCTGTATTGAGATAATAATAAAATAATTATAATAGTAATAATAAAAACAATCATCGGCATCCTTCCGTCTCGTGAGACGATGGTGCATCACCGTATGGTTGGGTTGCATTTCCTCGTGTGGCTGAGCAGTCCTATCCTTGAGTGACAGTCTTTTCCACAGCTTTTGCACACGAGTTCTGTGCTTCCCAATGTTTTGTCCTTTCTCTTAGCTCTTCTGTCGGTAGTCTCCCCCATCCTTCGTTCCTCGGCTACTATGACGCCCTCTTTGACAACTGTGCGCCACGTAGTTAAAAACAATCATAATAATAATCTTAATAATTTGCATCAGATGCAAAGTTAACCGGAACCTTTTATTTTAATAATGGTGGAATGGCGCTTTTGTTTGTTCGCTTGTTTGCCGGCTGTTCACATTTGACATCTGACCTTGTTTGACCGGCTGTTCACATTTAACCTCTGATCTTGTTTCACCAGGGTTGTGCTGTTCACTACTGTACTAGGACAAGCTCCCTCTCGGGTTCTATGTTGCCTCCAGTCAAGAGGCCGCCCTTTACCATCAAGCCTCCCGCGCCCGTGGACAGTGGACAAAACATGTTCATGTTCAATGAGGATACCCAGGTATGTCATGGAATGGTTTTGTCATTTAATGGATTAACTCTATTAATAGACTATCTGGGAGTTTTAAGTTAGTACAATTTCATTAAGATAGTATTCAAATATCCTGGTATTCTATTTGGACTTACCTCAGCAGAGATAACATCTATCATGTCTTTATAGACTTTAAAAAAGCGTTCGACAGAGTGTGGCATGCGGCACTGTGGGCAACGATGCACAAATTCAACATAAATGCAAACATCATTGAAGTGATCAAGAACCTTTACAACAGAGCAACCAGCGCAGTACTCTTCAACAGCAAGCTGGGAGATTGGTTCAAGACCACTGTTGGTGTCAGACAAGGATTTTTACTTTCCCCCATCCTCTTCAACCTCTTCCTTGAAAGGATCATGACAGACGTGCTAGAAGACCATGTCGGAACAGTCAGCATCGGAGGGAGAAGTATAACCAACCTACGCTTCGCCGATGACATTGACGCCCTAGCTGGTAGCGAGGACGAACTAAAAGAATTCCTCGCAAAGCTAGAGAAAGCAGCAAAGGCGTACGGCATGGAAATCAACGCAGAAAAGACCAAGGTCATGGCTAATAGTAAATTCACCAGCGATATTCGGATAAACGGGCAAAAACTCGAAGAGGTCTCCACCTTCAAGTATCTAGGGGCCATAATATCCGACGAAGGCTCAAAGCCGGAAAATCTTGCCAGAGTAGCCCAAACAATGGCAGCATTGAACAAATTAAAGCACATCTGGCAAAGTAAGAAGCTCTCCCTGAGATCAAAGATCCGGCTAATGCGCTCTCTAGCGATGTCAGTCTTTTTGTATGGTTGTGAGGCTTGGACGCTCACTGCATACCTCCAAAGAAGAATAAATGCGCTAGAGATGAGATGTTTCAGAAAGATATTGAACATCTCCTACACAGCGCACATCACAAATGAAGCGGTCCGCAACAAAATAAGTACTGTCATTGGCCCCTACGAGGACCTACTCACATCAATTAAGAAGAGGAAATTACGATGGTACGGACACGTGACAAGAACTGGAGGTCTCGCAAAAACCATATTACAAGGCACAGTCCAGGGAGGAAGGAAAAGAGGCAGACAAAAGAAGAGATGGGAGGACAATATCAAAGAGTGGACCGGCCTGTCATTCAGCGACTATCAAAGGGCAGCACAGGACCGTGACAAATGGCGTGTGTTAGTGTGCAGTTCAAGATGGTGTCCCAACGACCCAACAACGGGTTAAGGGATAGTTCAAGTTCAAGTTCAGCAGATAATTAAACAATCAGCGACGGTACTTGACCGAGACTAAAACTTGCTTACAGAGTTAATGGAAAAAAAAATTAAACGTATTGTAACTATTACTTTATATGCTGAAAAACATTGTTTTACAAAAAACCTGGTAAAAATGTTAACATCACGTAATAAGATACGAACTTTTCCGGTCTGAGTAACGAAGAATCTTATAGACTTAATATTCACACCCATCATGAAATATAGCCAGATAAGTCATCCATAGCCACTATTTTATACTTGATGTATGATGCACAGATAAGTCATCCATAGCCACTATTTCATACTTGATGTATGATGCACAGATAAGTCATCCATAGCCACTATGTTATACTTGATGTATGATGCACAGATAAGTCATCCATAGCCACTATTTCATACTTGATGTATGATGCACAGATAAGTCATCCATAGCCACTATTTTATACTTGATGTATGATGCACAGATAAGTCATCCATAGCCACTATTTTATACTTGATGTATGATGCACAGATAAGTCATCCATAGCCACTATTTTATACTTGATGTATGATGCACAGATAAGTCATCCATAGCCACTATTTTATACTTGATGTATGATGCACAGATAAGTCATCCATAGCCACTATTTTATACTTGATGTATGATGCACAGATAAGTCATCCATAGCCACTATTTTATACTTGATGTATGATGCACAGATAAGTCATCCATAGCCACTATTTTATACTTGATGTATGATGCACAGATAAGTCATCCATAGCCACTATTTTATACTTGATGTATGATGCACAGATAAGTCATCCATAGACACTACTTTATACTTGATGTATGATGCACAGATAAGCTATCAATTGACAAAAATGTAAGATGTGATATTGGAAAAGACAATCATAGAAAAGGAATTGATGCACGATACTCAGATAAGAAACTCACAGACACAATGTCATGCTTGATGGTTGTGCGATACTGAGATAAGTGAAACCATAGTCACGTCAGACTTGATGTATGATATTTGGGTAATGCCTTTTATTTGACTAATTTTATGATTTTTATTTATTTGAATACTATTTTTTTTTAAAATTAATCCTTGGCTTGTTTTATTGTGCATGGTTTCATCTAGTAAAAGTAATTTGTACTAAGAAAAGAAAATGTGCACAGGGATTACCTGCTACTTAAATAAGTCGACCATGCACACATAATGTGACACTCATCAACAAATCTAAGACTTTGCCGTGTGATACACAGATAAGTCATCCTTGTACTTCGCAGATCAACGAAAAGTTTAGCTTTGAACTTTCTTGGTCTGTCCAGTCTGTCTCAGAACCCTCACCATTATCAATGGGCCTATGTTTAAGGCAAATATATTCATTTTCAAAGTTGATAGCCCTATTTGAACTCACAGCTATATTTCATCTAGCATATATACACATATAGTATAGGTTGTATTTAGTATACATATATTAGAGATTTTAAATTAGTTTTTCTATAGATTATAGCTTAGCTGAATGTAGTTCACACGGAAATTGTTTTGCAACAATTCGTGTCAAGCTTCTCCTACGCCTGCAAAGAATTTGGTCTGCAAATCAGCTTGGAAAAGACAAACATCATGGCCCAAGACACATGTTCTCCTCCTACCATCAATATAGAATATAGAAAATGAAAACTTAGAGTTTGTGGACATCTTCACCTACTTGGTGTCCAAGGTTTCCAACTCACTGTCCATTGAGGACGAAATAAACAATAGAATTGGCAAGACAGCTGCCCCAATGGCTGAACTAAATAAGCGGGTCTGGCAAAACACCGAGCTAACGGAGAAAAACAAACTGTGTGTCTATCGAGCCTGCGTCGTCAGTCCGCTGCTATACGGGAGCGAGACATGGACAACTTATAAATCCCTTGAGCGCAAGCTTAATAGCTTCCATTTGAGTTGCCTGCGTCGCATCACTGGCATTAAATGGCAGGACAAAGTGCCAAATAATGAGGTCCTGATGCGTACCAATACCCAAAGCATGTTCTCAATCCTTAGTGAAAGACGCCTAAGATGTCTAGGATATGTAACAAGAATGAGCCCGGGTCTTATCCCCAAGGACCTCCTATAAGGAGAACTGACATCGGGAAAGCGGAAGACAGGTCTCCCACGTCTCCGATTTAAAGATTTCTGCCAAAGAGACACGAAAGCAGCCAGAAAAAGCACAAGTGACTGGGAATGTAAAGCAGAAGACCGATCTACGTGGCGCACAGTTGTCAAAGAGAGCGTCATAGTAGCCGAGGAGCGAAGGACGTGGAGGCTACAGACAGAAGAACTAGGAGAAAGGACAAAACTTTGAGAAGCACAGAACTTATGTTCAAAAGCTGTGGAAAAGGCTGTCACTCAAGGATAGGACTGCTCAGCCACACGAGGAAATGCAACCCAACCCAACGGTGATGCACCATCGTCTCTCGAAGCGGAAGGATGCCGATGATGATGAATGTAGTTCCCACAGATATTACCTTTTCTATGTTATTAGAGAATAATTTTATTTTTTTCTTTGTTGCCTGAGATTACATTTAAACAAAACAAGATGAAGTGGTTAGATTAGAGAGTCGGCAGCCACGATAGGGGGTATGGGGAAGAGGTTAAATGTGTGTATTTGTGCGTTTATTCTTTAACGTCATCGACAGACCTGGGTCAAAGATGAAAGCGTCATCAAAGAGAAAGAACTTAACAAGGCCTCTGAGAAGTCCACGTCGGCGTCCACCCAAAAACAGAGCCATGGGATCTCACCAGCTGCAGCAGCAGGTAGGTGGACATCGTCAGCTCGACTCACAGGAGGAAGCAGGACTGCACACACACACACACACACATACACACACACACACACACACACACACACACACACACACACACACACATACACACACACACACACACACACACACACACACACACTCTAACTCTCTCACTTTCTTATGCAGTCTCTCTTTCTACCTTTCACTCTCTCTGGTAACCTTTAATTCTCACTTAACCTCTCACTCTCTCTCCATATCTCTTTCTCTCTCTCCCTCGCACTTTCTCATGCAGTCTCTCTTTCTACATCTCTCTGTGTACCTCTCATTCTCTCTCCACCCGTCTCTCTCCCTGCCTCTCAATCTCAATTCATTAGCCAATTATTTTTTCTAATCCCATTCACCTCTCTTCGATCAGGTTTAAAATACAAGATACACAAACGAATTGTGTCATCTAAACAATAAATTAAAACTTTATTAATTGACTAGTACACAAATTGACGTTTTGGTTAATACCTTCATCAGTGGAAATAACTTGCACAAGTATTAAAATTAAATTAGCATTATAAACTATATAATAAAAATAATAATTAAGTAAAGTTAAAAATTAAAAAAATAACACATAAACGAAAAAATAAAAATTGGCACAATTACTTAACAAACTTTTTACAAAGACACATGATATAATAAAAGGAAGCAATTATTTAAAGTTATAGTAAAAACCACAACTGGAGAAAAAAAATCCACAGTAACGTAAAATTGTGAATTTGGTTTAATCCATCTAAGTTATTTTATAAACCTATTTTTCCATGTAGATCATATCATGGGTATTGCTCGTATATAGAATGCCAGTAAATGCAAGATCTAATATCCCTCCAGGATTGTCGAAGATGCAGGACTATTAGTTTATATTGTACGGGTGTTCTCAAAATGATCTCCAAGGCAATGACCTGTCTCATCCACATAGATTGTATTACACCTCTTGCAAAGAATTGCATAAATCACTTTGCGACTTGTGCAATTGAAATAATCTTTAATATTAAATTTTTCAATAGGGAAAGAAATGCTGTCAATGTCAATTACATATGGAAAGGTCTTGCAACGGTTATGGTAGCAACCTTTTGTTCAAATGTGTACTTTAATCGTTGGAAGGTGATTTCTTACAAGTATATCTTAAAGACTCCTATTCTTCTTATTCACTCACTTTCCATTTTTGTATCTGGAATGCGCAAGTGATAAAAATATAATTTCATCATTTTATTTGAAATATCCGGTCAGTTTCATATTGAAATCTAAGGTACTTACAAACCCCTTTTTCGAGACGGGTGTCCCAAAATAATATTTCAACAAAGACTGAGGCGTTCTTTAAAATATTCATATTTATATTATATAAAAAAAAACATAACTTGATGCTTTATTGAGGGGGGGGGCGGAATTATTATACTGTTTACCAGACTAACTTGTTAATCTTTATATCTTCTTTATATCTTTTATTATACATATAAGACGCATTTGTTGTCTGTCTGGTTGTCCGTCTGTTCCCTAATAACTCAAGATCCAGACAACCAAATAACGTGAAATTTGGTACACGTACACAAAATTATACCGGAAAGGTTATTAAACAGGTTTCGTTCCATATATATAAGATACTTGGGGCCGGGGGCCCAAAATGTAATTTTTCCTTATATGAGCTATATAAAATAAAAATTATTGAAAATTAAGACGTAAAATAATGAGGCAAAATAATAAACATTTTGGTGTCGAGATTAACAAGAAGGCGATTATCGTTGTTGTTGTTGCTTTTGTTGTTGCTTTTGTTGTTGCTTTTGTTGTTGTAGTTGTTGTTTTGTTGTAGTTGCTTTGTTGTTGTTGCTGTTGTCGTTGTAGTTTTTGTTTTGTTGTTGTTTTGTTGTTGATGTTTTTGTTGTTGTTTTGTTTTTGTTGTTGTTGCTGTTGTTGTTTTTGTTGTTGTTGCTGTTGTTGTTGCTGTTGTTGTTGCTGTTGCTGTTGTTGCTTTTGTGTTGTTTTTGCTGTTGTTGTTGTTGTCCACATCCCTTGCCCTGCGACGACAATGTCCTTCATGTTGTTGTTGCTTTGTTGTTGTTGCTGTTGTATTTGTTGTTTTGTTGTTGTTGCTTTGTTGTTGTTGCTGTTGTTGTTGTAGTTGTTTTGTTGTTGTTATGTTGTTGATTTTGTTGTTTTTGTTGTTGTTTTGTTTTTGTTGTTTTTGTTGCTGTTGCTGTTTCTGTTGTTGTTGCTGTTGTTGTTTTTGTCGTTGTTGCTGCTGTTGTTGTTGTAGTTGTTGTTTTGTTGTTGTTGCTTTGTTGTTGTTGCTGTTGTTGTAGTTGTTGTTTGTTGTTGTTTTGTTGTTGTTGTTTTTGTTGTTGTTTTGTTTTTGTTGTTTGTTTTTCTTGTTTTGTTGCTGTTGTTGTTTTTGTTGTGGTTGCTGTTGTTTTTGTTGTGGTTGCTGTTGTTGTTAAACCCTAGAGAAGCCGGGTACTTGCCCCTAGTTTGTAAATATCTCGATACATATAAGCAGCATTTGTTGTCTGGCTGTCTGTCTGTCTGTTTGTCTGTTCCCCAATAACTCAAGATCCAGACAACCAAATAACGTGAAATTTGGTACACATTCACACAATTTCACGAGAAAGGTTCTTAAACAGATTTAGTTCCATATATATATATATATATATATATATATATATATATATATATATATATATATATATATATATATATATATATATATATATATATAAGATACTGGGGCGGGGGCCCAAAATGTAGTTTTTTTCCTAATTTGAGCTCCATAAAAAATAAAAAATAAAAATTATCCTATTTCCCGTTTAGTTAGAAGCATGAAACTTTCGGTGGTTGTTAAGTATCATTTGGTGATGGTAAGAGGTAAAAAAAATTATATAAATTATCACTTACTGGGGGCCCTAATGTTGTTGTTTTTTAAATGTAAAACTATTCAACACTAATTCTTCAACTTCCCGTGAAGGTAGAAGCATGAAACTTTGGGAACTTACTGAATACATTCTTATGACGATAATTGGCGAAAAATAATTTAAAAATTTTCACTCATGGGTGGCCGGGGGCCCAAAACCGTTTTTCCCCTTAAATGGGCTATATAAAACTGAATCATCACTAATTCCTCATCTTTCTTTTTAGGTATAAATATGAATTTTGGATAGTTGTTAAGTACCCTCCCGCGATGGTAGAAGTCGAAAAAGAAATCACTAACTGGGGACCGGGGGCCCAAATGTTATACATATAAGACGCATTTGTTGTCTGTTTCTCTGTTCTCTAATAACTCAAGATCCAGACAACCAAATAACGTGAAATTCGGTACACATACACAAAATTACATGGGAAAAGTTCTTAAACATTTCGTTCCATATATATAAGATAATGGGGGCCGGGGGCCCAAAATGTATTTTTTCCTTATGTCAGCTTTATAAAAAATAAATATATTAAAATTTATCCTATTTACCGTGTAGGTAGAAGCATGAAACTTTCGGTGGTTGTTAAGTATCATTTGGCGATGGTAACAGGTAAAAAATTATATAAATTATCACTCAGTCTCTTGGGATTGCTGGTATAGACTTGCAGACACCATGCTTTTCTCATGGACATTTGTATGTGGCCTGCTCCAGAGTTGGCAAAGAGGAAAATCTTTTTGTACACACTCCAAATGGAACTGCCAAAAATGTTGTCTATCACAATGCTTTCAGTTAAATGAATCCTTTAATTGCATGCAAATAAACAGTTTTGTATGCTTCTACAGAAAACCTTATTTTAAACCCTGGCCAAGCCGGGTACTTGCCCCTAATATTATATAATTTGATCAGCACTGATTGCCTAGAAATTAACTGTACTGTTGACTCCTGAAGTTTTTTGTTGTTTTTTTCTAATGTAGCCAAAGTATTTTTAAAAATTGTTTGAAAATTGTTAAAGAAATAAATTTATTTAAAAAACAACTGCACTTTGTATCGGCACCTTATATACTACACATTTTTATATTCACCTTCACCTTGATTGAAGGGGTTGGCTACCTATGGTATATCTGGTTATTTATGTTTGGGCAAGGGCTGACTAGTAACTTTTGACTTCTAGGGCATACTTTAGGGTTCAACTACCACTTGAATCTTCGGCCATTAATATGTGGGCAATAACTTCTAGGTGATCGAATTTGGCGACTTAAGAAATACTTAAGTTCACATCGTTAACTGTTAAAACCTTAACCCAGCATAAACAAATCAGTGTCACTCTATCAACTTGTTTTTAAATATTTTTTCCATTTTGCATTTCCACAGTTATCGCCATTGCGTTTGTTGCCATAACAACGTAATCACATTGACTCTATACCAGAGGTTCTCAAACTTTTGAGGTTCAAGGACATCTTCAAAAATGTGTGTCTTAGCCACCGACCACTACAGAAAATTGTACTATTGCCGTGATGGAAATTTATATATAATTATTAATTATACTTTGTATATAACTAGTTACTAATATAAATGTTATAGTAGTTAGTAAAACTATACTAATATGCTACAATTGGCGTGCTCCCCAAAAATATTGAAAGGAACCTCATTGTAATGGTTTTTTTTTGTAATGAACCAATGTCACATATATTATTATAGACAACATTTATAACTTTTCGTGTTAATTTTTTTTAAAAGTCACGCTTTTCTCGCGGACCACCAGGCACATCTCCGCGGACCACAGGTTGAGAACCACTGCTATATATCAGCGTAGCCAAAGAGGTCGGGGAGTTTATAGGTTAGAGGAAGAGACATCGGTGTGGAGGGCCAGCTACGGAACAGATGACATCGATCACTGATGGGAAGAGAAGCTCTTGTTTCATTGCTACAGGCCCCGAAATCGTAACATAAATTAATTTTTTTTTAAAAATGAATTTGAAACGCAAAGCAAATCAAACCATGCGGGTTTCAAACTCCGATGGAGGCACGTGCCATTATATTACTTAATAGATGTGTCAAGGGCCTCAGGCATCCGCCCTCCCCCCACCCCCCATCTCGCTCTCCATTTCGGTTGTTGGATTTTTCAAGGAAAACACTATTCCTTACACTATTGGTTGATGCCCATTTATTTAGGTTCTGCATGTATGTTATTCTCTGTATTTTTCAGTATGCGCATTTGGATACATATTTTAATACATTCCATTTTTTTTCATTGTCACTGCTAATTTTGATTAAACTGTCTTTAGACATTTCCATTGTTCTCGTTATTTCTTTGTTGCTTATGCCTTCATGTGTTATTGTATAGCCTAGATACAGAAAAGAAATTGACTTGCTTGATGTTTTCACCTTCATTAGTAAGAGAGCTCCCTGGAGCTTGTGTTTTCCTATAGATTACCATTACTTCTGTTTTACTGAGATTGAGCTTTAACCTGCCAGCCTCTTATTTAGGATAGTTTCCAGGGTGCTGTCTGGTTCTGCTATTAATACAGTGTCGTCTGCATATCTCAGATTATTTTTATAGGGACCTTTGATCACCCAATTAACGAGGCATTATTCTTGAGTGTTCATTTACTTGTCCGTTTGTCTGACCTTGGCGTTTGCCTCACCATAGCGTTAGTGAGACATAGAAAGAAGAACAGAAACATTCCTAGACCAAGTCAGGCTACAACTTTTCTAAATAGACAAAATTATAGTCGATAAACATGTTTACAACACAAGACTCTACTCTTAAACAACATTAAAAGCATGCATCTATTCATTAAAAAAAAGTGTTTTCAATTAAAAACAAAAAGAGATAGATGCGCATGATTATAATTGGCTTTCAAAAATGCAACGAAAAAAAGGTGTTTATAACTGTTTGAAACGGCTTTCTCTAAACATTTAGTGAAATCAATAAATCAATAGGAACCTATGTTTTACAGAATTTTGGAAGCCTTTTTTCTACACACCGTTATTTACTCATAAGTTTTCATATTCTTTTATAAAGTTTGTTATAGCCTATAATAGGGGTAAGGTTCACTTGAATAAACTCGACTCATGCCACAGGCTGAAGTTTTAAAAGTAATTAACTCTCGAACACCAAAAAGCAAAAGTGTTAACAAGCGGGTCAATATAGGCAATTGAGAAGTTAACACGATGCAGGAACAAGTCTGACTCACCACAGCCATTAACACCTTTCACAATAATAATAATTTTCAACCGCAGCGCGTACTCGTATTTATTTATATACTTTGATATATATATATATATATATATATATATATATGTCAGATAAAGAGAATTATTTTTTAAATTTTTTTTTAAAAATCTTATTTTTTGGAACGTTCGAGAATACGCGGATAACTTGAAGAGTATTTCATTAAACTTCACATAGTACAGACAAAATCTCTACACCAAAAAAGCATATAATTTATAATTAAAACTATCTCATCGCACTTTTCATATACAAAACATGATAAATAACACAACTTACATATATCAAGTTTATTTCGAATTTGATTATACATCTTAGTGCTTCGCGATCAGAATTTTAAAATTATTCCTATACTATAGACTATAGATCATAATTTTTCCTTCAGGATACTAATAATCTATTTTATTTCTATGCTTTAAAAAGTTCAGAATATTTTTTTTACACTAAAAATAAAATATAGCTCAAACAAATTTTAATGAATTCATTAATTGACGTTGATTGTCTAAGTTGTGAAAATATGATTTAATGTGTGTGTGTGTGTGTGTTTGTGTGTGTGTGTGTGTGTGTGTGTGTGTGTGTGTGTGGGGTGTGTGTGTGTGTGTGTGTGTGTGTGTGTGTGTGTGTGTGTGTAGGGGGGGTATTGCTGTTGTGGCGGTGGCTGGAATTAGTTTAAGATGGAAGGTAATGTGTATAACAATTTATGGGAAACTATGAAGAATGGAAATACAACGAAACAACAATCTAATACAATTTCAGATAGACATATGGATAAAACACTTTTTTCTTGTTCAGTATGCTAGCACAAATACATACATATCCTCCTTCTTCCTGTCTTTCATTCAGGGGTGGAACTGGTTGCCTGAACAAACCAAAAAAACCAGCTCACTATGAGCATTTAAAACTCTAATAAAAAAAAGCAAGATTAGACATAAACCATGAATAAGCGTAGGACGATATAATCTTCTGTAAGGAAAAAGAAATAGCGTCTTTATTGTATAAAATCAGATTTAAAAAAAACAATTCTGTATTTAGCAGCCTTCATTTATTATGTTTGTAAAATGACAATGGTTTGGGTTTTGTCATGCCGTGATTAACTTATTTCCGTGGCAGTATGCCCTGGACATGCAAACGGCTGAGTCCATTTGGCATAGGCTTTCTATTGGCTCACTTTGTGCCAGCAGCATAACAACTTATAAATGTTCTTATAGTTAATTTTATGCCATAATATTTTGCATTAATTTTAACTCAATTTATCCATCTTTCCGTTGAAGAAAAATGCGACGAAACCTGTTACAAAACTTTAAAAAACAACAACAAAAAACAACAACATCTCTTTCATCGATTCTTAACATTCGTTTTTTGGTCGTACCAACGTATCTCTTTATTTTGGAACCGAAAGAATTTTTGGAAAATTTCAATCGATTTTTATAATTATGAGCTTGGTTGCCCAGAGGTTTTCGAATCTAAAATGATAATTAATTTTTTCACTAAGGGGGTGAACTTTTCGAACAAGTTTTTACGCTAGACCGCTAAAGAAATACTTTGAATATCTTGTATTCAAGTTTTGTCGCGAGATTGGCAGATAGGAGTTGAGAGGGGTCGGCTGGCTGAAGGAAATAAATAGAAGTAAAAAAAAGATTTTTTAAAAACCACGTTTTTATAAGCGGACTAAAAAGAAGAAAATAATTTTAAACTTATTAGTTCAAGTACTTCGATTTAATATAACTAAAAACTTCATCTGTTTGCTCATGAGGTTCAATATATCCGGTTCACCCATTCTCTCACTTATAGATCTCTCTTTTGCCTTCTAAATTAGAAATCTTTAATTTTTTTACCAAACACCCACCCCACGTTTTTAGTCATATGAAATCGAAGTACTTGAACTAATAAGTTTTAAATTATTTTCTTCTTTTTAGTCCGATTATAAAAACGTGGTTTTTAAACATCTTTTTTTACTTCTATTTATTTTATTCTTTTTAGTCCACTTATAACAACCTGGTTTAAAAAAAATATTTTTTTACCTCTATTTATTTTACCAAACACCTCCCAAGCGTCCGCCCAACGTTTTAAAAACATTGTGATGTGGTCACGGGGCGAACTCACGGATGTCAACAAAAGCCGACGGTACAGATGATTTTATATAGACTATAGATAAACTTAAAAGTTCAATAATTTAATAACGGTACATTTGATCGATCTGAAATTTTGATACAATACATTGTCATCCAAGATCTATCTGTGGTAAAATTTTCAGATCTCTAGGCCTATCAGAAGTGGTTCAATTTTACGTTGGCAGATTTTAAAAAAATCTTGGACAAACTAACAAACAATGCCCAACGAAAGCGAGTTAATAAAAACGTGTTAAAAAGAAACAATTTAAAGACAATCGGATAGCATCTCTGAGAGCTATTCACATTGACCCGGGTCACGTGGGAACAGTAATCGCAAAAATAATCGAGGCTCTTGGCAATCCTCCATGCGCGTGGACTCCATGAAGCAAGACGCTAACGGCGCAACAGCTGTTGCGGTGCGCAGAAAGACAAGCCAGAAACGCCCCGTGATAACAATGAACCATTGAGTGGTCCTATCAGTGCCATACAGCTTCTCAAAAGAACACGTCACACCGGACTCGACACTCGCAGATTGATTCAGTCGTGAACAGTTTTGTATGGTGGTCATAAAGGACTTTTGCCGGGCCAACTTTGAAATAAAGTATCTATTTGTGAGCTGAAGGTTACAATGGGGTCCTGTAATTTTGAATTTAAAAAAAAACATTTGAAATTTCCATTAATTTAGAATAACAATCTTATCTCATATTTATGTTAATTGATTAAAATAATAAAAAGAATGATTAAATATTAAAAAGTGTCACAAGACATGGGCACGATACTTATATAGGACCGAACGCAAGCGACCAGCAGTTTGAGTTTTAAGAAATGTAATAAATATTTATTGGCTTAATAAAATTGATTTTGTGCAATCACTGGCTTTGATAAATTGGGTTGATGAAAAGTGTGAATTAATAATTAATCTTTTGGCTAATTTGTAAAAACCAATTTATCCATATTATTATTGCAATCTCAATAATGCCCTAAATTTAATCTTTAAAAAAAAACAATTAATTTTTTGTTTATATTACTGGTTTTATTACTGAACTCCTTAATGACACACAACAATATAGTACTGTATTACATAGTTAATCAAGATATTTTTTGGCGATTTGGGGAGTGCATTTGTTTGTGTGTGTAGGGTGGCTGGGTTAGAGGGTTAAACGGTTAAAAGTCCATATAATTTTTAATGGTCACGTTGCCAGCTTGCAAGAAAGGAGAACCTCAGTCAGAAAAGAAAGACACGTTTCAACTTCTTTGTCCTCACATTATATTTCTTCTTGTGTGCCTTAAGAAGCGAACTATCTCTTTTGTTCCCAGAGTTAGCTGCCTTGCTCATATCTCTATATAGATCTTTATGACTACATGGTTATAATGCATGACGTGCCGGAGACATTTAATCTTAAAGCAGAGACTTAAGATTGAGCTACTGAGGTTGAAAATTTCATGGGCTAGAACTTAATGCGATATTTTTTTCCCCTTTAGTTTCGACTGTCCTCCAAAAGCTTGCTTCTTTAAACGTCCTTGAACTCATGATCTTCTCCTCATCATTGAGAACTGCCTGTAGGAACAGAGACAAATCTATAGAAATATTAGCTACAGAGTTCTATCTATTGAAACATTAGAAACAGAGCTATATATATCTATTGAAATATTAGCCACAGAGCTCTATCTATTGAAACATTAGTTACAGAGCTATATATATCTATTGAAATATTAGCCACAGAGTTCTATCTATTGAAACATTAGTTACAGAGCTCTATCTATTGAAATATTAGCTACATAGCTATATCTATTGAAATATTAGTTACAGAGCTCTATCTATTGAAATATTAGTTACAGAGCTCTATCTATTGAAATATTAGTTACAGAGCTATATATATATCTATTGAAATATTAGTTACAGAGCTCTATCTATTGAAATATTAGTTACAGAGCTATATATATCTATTGAAATATTAGTTACAGAGCTCTATCTATTGAAATATTAGCTACATAACTATATCTATTGAAATATTAGCTACATAGCTATATTTATTTAAATATTAGTTATATAGCTCTATCTATTGAAATATTAGCTACATAACTATATCTATTGACATATTAGGTACATAGCTGCCTATATCTATTGAAATATTAGCTACCTAGCTGCCTATATCTATTGACATATTTAAATTCTATCCCATTTCGTGGATCGTCGAGCAGTCGATTCGGATTAGCGGGCCTGTCACATTTGAAAGTTTAATCCCATTTGAAAATAAAACAAATCTGAAACACATTTTCTGCAATAAGTTTCTTGAATTTTCTACATCAATACTAAATATGTGATTTTTTTTTCAAATACAAGTTTTCTATTGCATTAACCCATCACCTTTTTTGTAAACAAATTTTTGAACATATTATGAACGAAATGAAATATTTGGCCCAGGGAAAAAAAAGAGTTCAAAAAAATTCCTAACAAAATGTGTCGATTTACTTTTGACTTTAAGTTGACATAAAAATGCGGAAGTTCCATATTTGTAAAACTTTTTTTTTAAACGTCTCCTTTCTCCCCCCCCCCTACCCACTTAAAAAAAGACGAGGAAGAAAACACTCCAAAATCTGAAAATAAAAATGTTATAAAAACATAATAAAAAATGAAACAAAGAAAAGGGGGGGGGCAATCTTATTTTGTCATCTAGAAAAACTTTAGGTTAGAATTCATTCAGATGACTCATGCATGTATTTATACATGTATATATTAAAGCTGGCCGAATCTATGCTCGTGGAATGTTGGGCTTATGTACACAGCTGTGAGAGTGTGGCCGATCGATCCTTGCCTGGACACTTTGCCTGCTCTGCTCAAAGGGGAAATGCATAATACACGTACACAGAGGCGTCACTAGCGGGGGTGCGGACCGCACCGGGTGACACCGTCATGCACAGGGGGTGACAACACCAAAACGTAAAATTCTGTATTTACCCGTTATTGGCACTGGCAGGCTCAGAGGAGGTCAATGGGAGAAGTCGTGTGTGTGGGGGGGGGGTGTGACAAAATGAGCCATCGCACTGGGTGGCACCAACCCTAGCGATGCCTCTGCACGTGCATAGGCAGGGGTCGTTGTTAGATCTAGATCTGTGCAGCCACCGTTACGACTTGAGGCGTTGATCTGTCTACTCTACACGTCACTTGAGGCGTTGGTCTGTCTACTCTACACGTCACTTGAGGCGTTGGTCTGTCTACTCTACACGTCACTTGAGGCGTTGGTCTGTCTACTCTACACGTCACTTGAGGCGTTGGTCTGTCTACTCTACACGTCACTTGAGGCGTTGGTCTGTCTACTCTACACGTCACTTGAGGCGTTGGTCTGTCTACTCTACACGTCACTTGAGGCGTTGGTCTGTCTACTCTACACGTCACTTGAGGCGTTGGTCTGTCTACTCTACACGTCACTTGAGGCGTTGGTCTGTCTACTCTACACGTCACCCTGCTTCAGCCACATAGATTATGGCTGAACATTTCATAAATTTATACCAGTGGTTTCATTATAAAGACTTCAACTCTTTGTTTTGCTTTATATGCATGACATTGCTCCCCACCTTATAATTATAAATGAGAGGCTGCAATATTTTTTGACCAACGGAAAATTTCTTATTCGTTTGGTGGGATTTGGGGGGAGGGGGAGGGTTAGTATGCTCGATGGCTCTAGCCCTAACTAAGCCACTGGCTATAAATTAGTGTATATGGTGGAAGTAATACACTTTTTACTCTTTTATACTGTACGACATTGCTGCCTTAGAATAGTTACATGTAGAGAAAAGGGATTTAAGTGAGTTCAGATTGAGAAGAAAACTTCTATGTTATACATTTCAGTCACCCCTTTAATACAGAAGATTTTTTTTTGCGTCCCTGGTTTATCATTATTTTATGTCTAGTCTTGATTTTTTAATTATAGTTTTAAAATGTTGATTGCTGGTTAGTTTTCATGTTGTTATTTTATCATGCAGCCACTACTCCACGCCCGAATTACAGAAGAATTTAGACGGCTACTTTTAACTTTCTTGAAAAATTTAAGGTTATCCTGAAATACATATATTGTTTTAAATAGTTGTATTTTACGCAGGTACGGTGTAAAACATCTATTATCACCAGGCAAATAGTTTCTCTCTGCTTCTGACAAGCATCGGTCTTAATAAATAGTTCGGGGGGGGGACGCCACTGTATTCATCCGAACGTCCACGCGCCCACCAGAAGACGACTGGGGGACAGCGATGACGGAGGTAATGGTTAGGGGAAAAAAATGATAAGAGTGATTAACTGATGAAAGCTAATCGATATTGGTCACATGTGGCACACGTATGATCGTTGTTGCTACCGATATCGATCCCAGTTGAAGCCGAAGCTTCACACAAATCAATAGATTCATTCGATTATCTCACACTTGTGGGCAGTGGGTTTAATATTTCTGTGCAATAATCCAATAATTTTTTTAAAATGTTTCTCACTGTTTTACTTTTCTAAAATCTGTTCCCTCACACTGTCTCGCATGAAGTCTTAAAATAAGTCTTTTTCACTATGTTTTTATCAAGGTCCATATTTTGCCTCAATATAAAGCTATTGATATAGGTCTTAGGCTGTTTCTCTATATTGCATACACTTTAGGCCGTCAATCTGTTTCACTATGAAGTCTTGAAATAGGTCTCAGATTGTTTCTCCATGAAGTCTTGATATTAAAGGTCTCAGATTGTTTCACTATGCCTTAATTAATAATTGCTTTCATGGTGCACTGTGTATTTGTAAATCGTTTCTTTAGCAGTTTTCTCTAGCATGTGATACACACTGTAGTAGCAATGTCTCCTTTCTTGTTGGGGTACAAGCTGTGGTAGCAGGGATCTGTCTTTATTTGGTTACTATCGAATGTCTTTTGGCTACAACACGTAGATCAAATATTATATGGACAAGAAGAAAAGTTTTATGTCGGCTAATCTGTCTGTTCATACATGTTTTGGAAAAGCGCCTAAACCGCTTCATATGACACATTTGTTTGGTACGAATTTTTAAAATTGAGAAAGTCATCTAGGCTTAAAAAAATAATTAAAAAAATTGTGAATATAATTGCTATTTTAAAAAATGGCACATCGATTATTTTAACTATTCAAACCAAGGAAAGTCGCAACATTCCAGTCAAAGGTTCTAAAACTAAGCTTAGGGGATATAAACATAATTCTGTCACTGACATACGGTTGCATAGATGGATTAGCACCATTGTATTTGAAAGAATTGACTTTAAGACACGTATTCCTAAAGGTGTTCCTCTAAACAGTCCATTCTGAGAGTTCCCGGAGTGGATGGACATAGGAAGAAGTCTCTTGGCGTGCCGCTCTTTTGAATCAGCTACAACTAAATTATGGGAAAGTATTTCGAAATTTTCGAAGGCGAGCGTCGGAAAATACGAGTTTAAGAAATTATTTTTATTAAAGTGAGCTGTTGTGTGACAGCTAGCACAAATTTAAGGGAAAAAATGTAGACTTTAAAAATTTTTATCTTAGAGAACTTTTGAACATCGGAGAGCAATGGGCATGCTGGAATTGTATGGACGGTTATTGCTATAAAAGAAAGCCACCATCATCACCATCATCACCATCATAAAATTATAACTCGTTGAAGAAATCTCGCCATGGATGATTGGCCCAGGATATCTGAGTAGTGGTGACAAATAAGGCAGAGGCACTGTTCATTCGTAATTTGGAAATTAGGGCCCAACATTGAATCGAAAAAACAACCTGTTAAATTATGATTAAAATTGTTTTTCATTTAAGCTTTTTTTTGTTGCTATTCTTCTTTATTTTTATTACTACCAATAAACGTGCAGTTAGTAGTCAAGTGCGATGAGTGCAATGTCTAACATTTGGTCGTCTATTTTACAGTGTTCAGCGTGCAATGTCCAATATACAGTATATGGACAACATGAAGTGTGAATAAAGATTTCTTTCATATATTTCTTTTTTCAAACCTAACTATGCCCTAACTGACAGTAAACCATTCACCCGATTACGCAAGTCTTTTGAGGACCGTTGCTTCTGTCTTAAGATTAACATTTCGATTTTAAACAATTGACCAGGAAATATCATTATATCAGTCCCTGTAGTCATTCAAACAATGAAATAAAGATCGCACGACAGTACACTCTTCACGAATACATATTTCTGAGATTCGCTCTTCTACTTTACTTTTATCACAATAATGTAAACTGTTTTTCCTATGATACTTTTGTATCTTTGGCTTATCGTTATTTCTTCTTTCATCGATATACTTAATATTGTTGTTTTATCTTGATTTTTATCTCTTTATTTTCATACTTTTACAGCGCTGGTTCATGATACTTTAACATTGTTGACTTATCATACTTTATATCTTTTGCTTATCATACTTTGACGTCGTTTAATGAATCGGTTGCTTGCCAACCTTACATTTTATATATATAAAAAAAAGTATCCCGCATTTGACACGCACAACGCCATAAGACCACCACCATCTTGAAGGCAGTCACAGCTTGCATTCGTCATAGCTAACGTAGCAATCAAACTAACATACTAGCCAACACACATTAGTTAGCAATGGCATGCAGGAAACCTTCCACGAGTCAAACATTCAAATACGTACAGAGTTTGTTTTTAGCACAATGATTTTTATTTTATTTTTTTTAAAGCTTAAATGTTTGGAAGGAGGGGGATGTTATTTTTGTTTTGTTTTGTTGTTTATGTGTTCAGTTGAAGATTATAATAACAAAAATGTATCGCACAATTTGGTTAGCGGTTGCAAAATATCACTCGAAACAACACGATGTTTACATATTAAGTTTAAAAAAATTGGATTCTTTATAAACGTCAAGCTTTTAAAATTTTTAAATAGAGGCAACAACAAAAAATAAAAAAAATAAACTGCTTTTGAAAAACAAAAATGACCAGTCAAACCTAAACAAAAAAACGCAAACCTCTGGAGAGCGCGAAATTTGAAATCGAATGATGGTGGACGAAAAATTGATAACCAGACGAGACCTCTTAATAGTAACAACTACTCTAAACATAGGATGAAAAGAATTTCATGTTCACTGTCAAAACGTTTATCAGAGAATATGTGTGGAGTCTGCAGCCCATAATAAAAGTAATACTTTGATTAAAGTTATTTAGCGCAGTACCCCAGCAAGCAGCGGGGCTCACATCGCTTCACATAAATAGTAAAAAAAAACCAACAACAATAACAGATAATGACATGAGGGGACACGGTGGTCGAGTGGCAGCGCACTCGACTGGCGTACCGATGGTCACGGGTTCGAATCCATGTGAAGGCAAGGATTTGTTCCCGGGGTCTAGGGCGTTCCTGAGTCACCCAGCTCCGAATGGGTACCTAACACTAGTTAGGCGGCTGGGTAATGCGTGGAACCCACAAAGCCGTGGCCTGTGAACGCTGCTTCACTTGCCAACAGATCATCTGTCATGTTCTGTGGACGCAATTATCTTCTGCATAGAAGGTGCGTCTATATAGATACGATACGATAAGATGGCAGATTAGCGCATAATAATTTTCTCCCTTATCTTTCACCTTAAAATCTGTTATTAATTGAACATTAACTTAACACTTAACAGTCTTAATATTCTCAAATACAATCAGCTCGTCAGTGGTGCCAACAATGATCGGACAAACATACTATTACACACACAGATAAATGTATGAGTCTAAATATTTTATCCCCTGTAATAATTCTCCTGATTGGTGCATTCGTTCTTGATTTCATTCCTTCTTCTACCCTTCCCTGTTAATACAATATTCTATCTCTATTTATAATTCCTTCTGTCCATGCCATTTCATAGTTTCGTATGTCCGTTTCATTTGATACTTTCTGTTGTCCTTTGTATACACTTTCTTTTTCACCCCACCCCCGCACATCCTTTTTTTTCCTCTTCATTTTCTGCTAAGTAATTCAAGTTTCAATATTAGATGATTCAGTATTTGCATGCTTTAATATTTAGAAAAAAAGTCTTATATAATGAACCTAATCACAGACTGACTGACGCACGCTGGAACGTTCTATTAATAGCAAAACTGAATTTGGTGCTTAATATAACATACATAAACACAAACGGTTCATTACAAATTTTGATTCAGTTTCCGAAATTATAAAGAAAATTTTAACAAAAATAATAATAATACTAATGTGTTTTTTGCATTTTGTTTTAAGGGAATTTAAATATTGAACAAAAAATTAGCGGCGTAAAAGGATGTGGAATATTAAAATATTAATAGATTTCAAGGGCGGGAAAACGTGTGCGGTGGCGTATCTAAAGGGAGATTGTCTTACTCTTTTCGATGCTTATAAATAAAATGAGGGACTTAAATGCTAATTACATTTTACAGTCTTTTTATCAGATTGAAGTCCTTGAAATTGCAAGCCGAGAAAGAAAGAGAGAGAGAGAGAGAGAGAGAGAGAGAAAGAGAGAGAGAGAGATATATAGTGAGAGAGAGAGTGAGAGAGAGAGCGAGAGAGAGAGAGAGACAGAGAGCGAGAGAGATAGTGAGAGAGAGAGAGAGAGCGAGAGAGAGAGCGAGAGAGGTAGATAGTGAGAGAGATAGAGAGGGCGAGAGAGAGAGAGAGCGAGTGAGAGCGAGAGAGAGATATAGTGAGAGAGCGAGAGAGCGAGAGCGAGCGAGAGAGAGAGAGCGAGCGAGAGAGAGAGAGCGAGAGAGAGAGAGAGAGAGAGCGAGCGAGCGAGAGAGATAGTGTGTGAGAGAGAGAGAGAGAGAGAGAGAGAAAGAAAGAAAGAGAGAGGGGGGAGAAAGAAGGAGAGAGAGAGAGAGAGAGAGAGAGAGAGTGAGAGAGAAACAATAATCTGTACCAACTTAGAGAAAGGTTTACACATTTTTGTCATATTTAAATCGTTGGGTGATTGACACTAAATTAAACACTTTGATCCTCGTTGGTAAAGGCGAAGTAAAATTTAAAACGAGACTGCGCTCCTGTTTCAACTGGACCTTAAAATTCTAAACGTAATCTCAAAATGATTGAGAACCTCAACCCTAGATGACGTAGACCATATTTGAGTTTTCAGTTTTTACGAGACTTGACCAATCATACCAAGTAAAGTAGACATTTAAAAAAAAAGAAAAACTCTAATTCAAATCTCAAGTACATCTGTGACGAAGTAAATCTTTAAACTTAATCTGAAATTAATAAGGGATAAAAATTGGAGAGTTAACGTTTGCAGTGGTGAAATATGTTACCCCAAAATCCTTGATCCGCGCGCGGCATCTGGCGGGACAAAGAAACGAAACTAACATTTGAGAATTATTTCAGCCCAAGAAATTCAGCGTAGAGCCGAGAACATTATTCAAACACACGCTCTAAAGATTTATGAAAATCTGATCATTAAGATTTTTTAAAAAAAGTACTGATAACGTTTTATACAAACAAGAAATAACGGTTTTTGAAAATGTCGATATGTAAAGTGGTAGCCTAACAAAAAAGACAGAAAGAAAAAAAGAATTAGAATTCGCAATTTTTAATTGTTACAATAATAAATTTTAAAAATAATTTAAAAAAAAATCAAATGTAAAAATCGTTTTTTTTTAAAATCGGCTTATTTTATTTTCTTCCATTCATTTAGCCGTCAAACACACAAAGAAGGGGAAAATAAGACTAGGAGTCAACTCATGATTTCAATACTGCAATACTTCAAAGATTTAAAATATTGACTAGAAACAGCATGAATGTCTGTCACTACTGATTGGTTGCAACCTTGTTTTTTTTCTTTCTATTTTTTGTTTGTTTGTTGCCGTTTTGTCTCTTTAGTTCAGAGTAAAGTAAAAATATTGAGCCAAGTTAGTTTTTCTGTAATATCACAGTGGAACATTTTTCGCAGTCCTTTACAGGACTTGAGTCCAAAATTATTCACTTCAATGAACTATGTTTAAAGTCATTCCATAATGTTCACTTCAATGAACCATGTCAAGTCATTCTGTAATGTTCACTTCAATGAACTGTGATTAAAGTAATTCTATTACTTTCACTTCAATGAACTATGTGAAAGTAATTTTATAACCTCCACTTAATTTAACAATCTTTAAATGATTTAATAACGTCCACTTCTTGAACTATGTTTATAGTCATTCAATAACTTTCACTTCAAATAAAAACTATTTAAAGTCATTCTATGACGGTCACTTCTTGAACTATGTTTAAAGTCATTCAATGACGTTTACTTCAATGAAATATGTTTAAAGTAGGGCTGGTACTGATTAATTTTTTTGTTTGATTAATCGGGAATAAATTTGATGTATTAATCGATTAATTTCGATTAATTATATTTTTATAGCGAATATATAGATCCCGCTTAGTTGCGATTCATTATTTCGAGAAATCGGTTAAGTCGCGGTAACTCCATGGCTCCCAAATTGTGTGGCGTAACACAGCTAATTCGTTTTGCTATGCAAGAAATAACGAAGAAAAACATTTTTGTTTACGTATGCACGTCTAAATAAATAATAATAATTCGAGGGAAAAGTATGTATGCAATAAAAAAATAAAAATTATTAATAAATGGGAATACAAATTTTAGAAATATTTCTTTAAAATTTTAATCGAATTTTAATCGAATTTTAATCGAATTTTAATCGATCAAATTAATTTTAATTGATTAAAATTGTTAACGATTAATCGATTAATTAATCGTTAATTTCCGCAGCCCTAGTTTAAAGTAATTCTATTGCGTTCCCTTAATTAAAATCAGTATTTAGTCATTCAATCCTGTGGCTGAATTTAGTGTAAACATCAACAAGACCAAGAATAACAAGCAACAACATCATCTTACAGTCAGATAGACTTCTACTTTATTTCCGAGATACAACGCCATTACAACGTTTAGCAACATTGTTAAATTGCTGCAGTTATACTGTTACTCTGTTGTCGAAATTATGTTGTAAAATTAGTTTTAATCCACAAAATGGAACGAAATAATTCCATACACAACCCAACCGCATTTTTTTTTAAATGTACTATTTTCCCCTTCAATATTTAAAAGGTGAATACAACACTGAAATTAAACAACCCCATAAAAGCAAGGTTTTGACTATAAATCCCTTATATATGAGACATAACTAAAAGTATTGATTATGTTCAAAGGTGACAAACATTTACAGACTGAAACCGAAATTATCTCCCTTGGCTTTAAAATAGGTCAACTCTCGCAGACGACGACTAAACATTCTAAATAGTGATTTATATAGATAAACTAAAATGCATTACTTTAATTACGGTACGTTCGATCGATCTGAAATTTTGATACGATGCATTGTTAGGTGAGACAGGTCCGTGTGCCAAATTTCAGCTCGATGGCTTCACTGGAAGTGGGTCATTTTCGACTTTTGTTTTTCCGCGGGCGGACGGGCGTCGCGGTCGAGGGACGAACGACGAATGAGACGGCGGTGAAGTTAATATAAGGGATTTAAAAAACCTAACACGCAATGCCGGCTAGAATTGGCTTGCCTGGCTATGATGGCGGGGGCGATGGGAGAACTTATAATTTGCTTGCGTTAATTGACGGATTATGTGTTTAAGTATCGCACCTTTAAGTCTCAGTTTGTGCTTGCCCCTGTCCAGGTTTACCACCATAAACTTTTTTACGCCCACGACAACAAAAAAATAAATGTTTTAACGCTTTACTTGGGTGATTCATTACATTAATATTTTAAAATGATTTTAAATCAAAAGAAAATATAACGCAAGTTAACTCGACTGACTCAATGTCTGAATGAATCTTACTATGTCTTACTTATTTCGATTCATCTTGAATGTCACATGACTGAAAAAAACTTCTAATGAAACATTAGATCTGGATTAAAATTCCAGGTTTCAGAACGGTAAGTCGATCGTAACGAACAGAAAAATACGTTAATTACAAGAAACCTTATGGTAATGTGTTGATGGAGATTGGCTCAGATTTAGAGTTTATAAAATTTTAATATTTTTGGCTCTTGGAATGGTTTTTTTTCCTCTCTCTTTTAAGTTAATTAAAATAATAATTGTTATTTTAAAAATTGCATGGATTTGTTCACTTACTTATCAAATGTAAGTGAAAATATAAAGGAAAAAGGGTGGGCGGGGGCGTGTGTAATAGAAAAGGTAAAATGAAACAGGGTAAAAGAAAAATTAAGATAAGATAGTGCGTTGTTATCAATGTTGTGACCAGTGTTGTTACCAATGTTGTTACCAATGTTGTTACCAATGTTGTTACCAATGTTGTTACCAGTGTTGTTACCAGTGTTGTTACCAATGTTGTTACCAATGTTGTTACCAATGTTGTTACCAATGTTGTTACCAATGTTGTTACCAATGTTGTTACCAATGTTGTTACCAATGTTGTTACCAATGTTGTTACCAGTGTTGTTACCAATGTTGTTACCAATGTTGTTACCAATGTTGTTACCAATGTTGTTACCAATGTTGTTACCAATGTTGTTACCAATGTTGTTACCAATGTTGTTACCAATGTTGTTACCAATGTTGTTACCAATGTTGTTACCAATGTTGTTACCAATGTTGTTACCAATGTTGTTACCAGTGTTGTTACCAGTGTTGTTACCAGTGTTGTTACCAGTGTTGTTACCAATGTTGTTACCAATGTTGTTACCAATGTTGTTACCAATGTTGTTACCAATGTTGTTACCAGTGTTGTTACCAGTGTTGTTACCAATGTTGTTACCAATGTTGTTACCAATGTTGTTACCAATGTTGTTACCAGTGTTGTTACCAGTGTTGTTACCAGTGTTGTTACCAGTGTTGTTACCAGTGTTGTTACCAGTGTTGTTACCAGTGTTGTTACCAATGTTGTTACCAACGTTGTTACCAATGTTGTTACCAATGTTGTTACCAATGTTGTTACCAATGTTGTTACCAATGTTGTTACCAATGTTGTTACCAGTGTTGTTACCAGTGTTGTTACCAGTGTTGTTATCAATGTTGTTACCAACGTTGTTACCAATGTTGTTACCAATGTTGTTACCAATGTTGTTACCAATGTTGTTACCAGTGTTGTTACCAATGTTGTTACCAATGTTGTTACCAATGTTGTTACCAGTGTTGTTACCAGTGTTGTTACCAATGTTGTTACCAATGTTGTTACCAATGTTGTTACCAATGTTGTTACCAATGTTGTTACCAATGTTGTTACCAATGTTGTTACCAATGTTGTTACCAATGTTGTTACCAGTGTTGTTACCAATGTTGTTACCAATGTTGTTACCAATGTTGTTACCAATGTTGTTACCAATGTTGTTACCAATGTTGTTACCAATGTTGTTACCAATGTTGTTACCAATGTTGTTACCAATGTTGTTACCAATGTTGTTACCAATGTTGTTACCAATGTTGTTACCAATGTTGTTACCAGTGTTGTTACCAGTGTTGTTACCAGTGTTGTTACCAGTGTTGTTACCAATGTTGTTACCAATGTTGTTACCAATGTTGTTACCAATGTTGTTACCAATGTTGTTACCAGTGTTGTTACCAGTGTTGTTACCAATGTTGTTACCAATGTTGTTACCAATGTTGTTACCAATGTTGTTACCAGTGTTGTTACCAGTGTTGTTACCAGTGTTGTTACCAGTGTTGTTACCAGTGTTGTTACCAGTGTTGTTACCAGTGTTGTTACCAATGTTGTTACCAACGTTGTTACCAATGTTGTTACCAATGTTGTTACCAATGTTGTTACCAATGTTGTTACCAATGTTGTTACCAATGTTGTTACCAGTGTTGTTACCAGTGTTGTTACCAGTGTTGTTATCAATGTTGTTACCAACGTTGTTACCAATGTTGTTACCAATGTTGTTACCAATGTTGTTACCAATGTTGTTACCAGTGTTGTTACCAATGTTGTTACCAATGTTGTTACCAGTGTTGTTATCAATGTTGTTACCAACGTTGTTACCAATGTTGTTACCAATGTTGTTACCAATGTTGTTACCAACAATTGTGTTTAATTACAGTAGACCGTTTAAAATATCAGCATTAATTGTGATTTGATATTTGTGTTGGTTTTTATCATTTTTTGTAGATGTCATTGCTGGTTCTTTTTATTGAAATATTTTATCACTAATGGTACTTAATCAGCGCTGTTGCCTCGAACTGTATTGGTAGAGCGCCTAGTTTTTATTTTAGTTTTAGTTAATGTCCCAAATGTTAAGTTACGGCTACCAATGTTTACTTAGTTAATGCCCTTACGTTGCTTTGGTGCCCTAAGCCTAATACTGAGTTAGTCACCTATTAGCTGCAAACCCCCCCTCCCCCCTTCCACTTTTATAGACATTTTATAAATGTTTACGATCAGACCTTGGTCTTAACTGTTTCTCCGGTACAAATTCATTTTGAAAAATATAACTTAACTTTTCGAGAGACACCTCCTCAAATGGAAGACTTTTAAAAAAAATATATATGGAGAACTGGATTACTTGGACTGGATTACATGGATTGGATTACGTGTCAGACCGGGTGTGTTCCACAAATCGATCCTGAAACCAAGACTCAAGTATTTTGGATCGAGCCAACAATGTCGGCGGAGGGAGGTTGGCCAGCGTGGAAAACGCGCGTGAAAAGGCGTGCGGTATTTACTCCGCCAGGGCAGACGCTTTCTTAATCGTGCGTCACAACAGCCGGGAGAAAGTCTTTTCAACCAACAAGAATGGCCCAACGTTTTAGGGGAGGGCTTACACGCAAATGTTGCCAAAAGATTTCCTTATATAAAGTTCTTCGTACGTGGCATATTACCGGTGACTGCAGTGGACGATTAAAAAGCTAGAGCAAAGGGCGGCTACTTTCATTTAAAAGTGGAGCTCTTGCTCTAAAGTGTTTACTTCTTCGGTTGTTGGGAATTCGTAAAGAGTTGTTGTCAAGGTGAAAAGCACAAACGCGTTTTTACGAGTAAATGCATTTACTGTTTTATAATTATTTTCATTACAAAAATTTGTTCTAACTTGACATTTAAAAGAAGAAAAAAAACGAACCGGTGAATGAATTATATTTTAAAAAATGAAATGACGTTTTAAACATTTGTTTTGAGTAATAACGTAAGATCTCTTGCACAATTTTAGTCTAGGCATGGCTAGCTTCACATGAGGTTGCGTCATTTCTATGCTCACGTGTTCTGAGTCAACTAGGTCTATGCTTCAAACCAGAGCCAAGATATTAACAAAAACCCAACTTTTCGCTCCTTGTTCGTTATCTTGTGTTCAATTCACACTACAGATATCTGTGTTTTCACCAGGTGGCCCATAGACTGACACACGCAGCGCGGCGTCGGCTGGCGACGGGATGAAACCGAGACACTCAAATGACAAGGGCGTCAAGCCTCGTTTACCTCATCACAGATCCCTCTCGTGTATCAGCTTCATCTGCAGGCCAGCCGTCAAGACGTCCCTCTGTGGACAGCCCACTGATGCGAAATGTGCGGAAACCAATGACGTAAGTTTGAAAAGTTATAATTATTAAAATGTTGCAATATTAAATTAAGTTTAAGCAACGGCAACAACAGTAACAGACAATCAGCTTGCTCACGAATTTAACGCATTTAACAACAATTCAGGGAAACGTCTACAGAGCGACCACCTTTTCCTGTGGCAGGGCTATAAAGTGACGATTCTAGAGACAACAGTTACTGCTAGACGTGAGGGTTGGGGGGGGGTGTCGGAATAAGATCATGTTCGGTTATGAGAAATGTTATTGTGTGTTTTTTAAATTAAAAAATTGATTTCAATGAACGCACATATCGCCCATCGTCGATTTAAGTGCACCTATCGGTGTGCCGTAGTTAGTGGACAACGCAGAACTGCATGGTGCACCCTGGCTACCATATATGTATATGTAACCTCAGCAAAGCGGTTAAAGCTGACCCACATACTGGTTTCCGGCTGTTATGTCATCTCAACCATTCAAGTATTACAAACTACAGACGTTGCACCCTTCCGCCACACCAACCCCTTACTCCTCCTCAACCAAATTTAAATTTAAATGAATCGCTCGCGCAAACACCAAAAAACTTTCAGGGTAACACATAAACGAAACGAACACAATACTTAATTTAAAAAAGGAGCGTGGATAAGCCGCTTAGTCTCCACGTGACTTATTTCGAATAAATCAAAAACAAACAAACAACAAAACAATTTCCTCTCAGCTTGCTTAATGTCACCAACCGGAAACGGGTATGTGTGCGTGTGTGTGTGTGTGTTTTTAAAAAAACGAGGGGGTGTGTGATTTTTTTTAAAAATTCAAAAGCGATTACAGGCAGCACGCGATACGTGGAGATAAGCCAATGAAACGCACCCAACAAACATTTTTAAAAAAAAATATGCACCCCATTTTACGAAACAAGTCATCCATATCAGACAGTGGCAGATGTTTGGTAAACCGTTGTGGGGCTTTAAGGGTGTCAAACAAGACGGTGCTGGCAAACGCATTGGTTTATTTAATAGTAATATTTTATTTTAAAAAAAAACAACTGTACATAAATATCTTCAATGCGTTATGAATGCAGATTGTTGGAATAACCTTGATAAGGTTGCTCCCACTATCAACCCGCACTTTCACGCCCCAGACGTGCGCAATTTTCGGGCTCGAATTTTGCTAACAGCCTACGTTTCACAAATGCGGGTTCAACTCTCTACCATGTATCACATATTTAAAAATTCTATTTGAGCCCATCCACACCCCCCTCCCCAGAACAGATCAATAGCCCCGAGGGCCGTCCGTGAAGTACGCCAGGCTGTTACGATATTTATATAAAAAGTTTACCCTTCCCCCCTCTCACCTCCCGACCAAAGTCGTCACAATGTTTCACAAGTCATTGACTCCCCCGATCCCTGACCTTTAAAAGAAAATGTCACCAATCTCGGACCCCGTTATAAGGCGCCATCAAGAATTTTTGATTAACTTAAATTCACAACAATATAATGGATTGCCATACCAATAAAAGTTTTTATCTCTAAGCTCCATCCATGCTTTGCTATGTTTAAATCCAGTTTCTCCCGTTCAGTGTCGTTTTTTCAGAAGCGAAACAAACAATCATTCAACTTCGTGCAATGATGGCGAACGAAAATCAATCACGCATGAAACATTTGACGTCATTTGTGCTTTTTACCCCCCCCCCTCCCCCCTCCCCGAACAGTTCAATTTTTTAAAAAGATTTTCTTTCATAGTGACGCCGCTGTATTTCAAGTGGTGGAAAGTCACTCACTGTTCGGTGCCCGAGGCCGTGTGTCTAGCGCTCACCCCAAGACGCAGTCATGCGATTGTTGAATCCATCCACTCCGTCCGTCCGGGCAGAAGTAATGAAACAGGAATATAAATATGAACGGACTTATTAGTGTGGCGGTCTTTAAAAATTAAATTTTAAAAAAAGTTTAAAAAAATTATTGACCTCGCTGATCTTGTGTGACGGCCACAGAAATTTCGTTCGGGCAGCAGTGTGTTAGACGTCATGGATCACCCACCAGCTCTTCGATGGCATGAATCGATACGGGCGATCGATCCACGCTGGTGAATCGAACTTTTCAATCGGAACTGGGCTCTGAATGAGAAAGATCATTTCATCCAGACTTGGTCTGATGCAGCGTTTCCACCCCACCCCCGGCCCAGGTCATTAGGTCTCGGAGGGAGATTTCAGTGCGATTTTTATTTCCCTCGGGTCGTGTTTACTTATTTTTCAACCAAATAGTTGTTTTAATTAGTCAACCCAAGAAACGTCTCACTGTCTCGGTATTTCGACAGAAGTCAGACTTAATGACAGACTTCATGACAGACTTAATGACAGACTTAATGACAGACTTAATGACAGACTTCATGACAGACTTAATGACAGACTTCATGACAGACTTAATGACAGACTTCATGACAGACTTAATGACAGACTTCATGACAGACGGATATTTTAACTTAAGGACAGACGGATATTTTAACTTAATGACAGACGGATATTTTTATTTAATGACAGACGGATATTTTAACTTAAGGACAGACGGATATTTTAACTTAAGGACTGACGTATATTTTAACTTGATGACAGACGGATATTTTTATTTAATGACAGACGGATATTTTAACTTGATGACAGACGGATATTTTTATTTAATGACAGACGGATATTTTAACTTAAGGACAGACGGATATTTTAACTTAATGACAGACGGATATTTTAACTTAATGACAACCGGATATTTTAACTTAATGACAGCTGTCCATCTTGACTTTATGACATCCGATCATTTTAGATTATTGCCAGGCAGTAACTTAACTAAAGACTGCCTTCTTTTTAACTTTAATTCAGTCGCTCAGTTTGACTTTATAATAGGCGGTAATTTCAACTTTATTTCTATGGCTCATTTCAACTTACATTTTGTTATTCAACTTGTCAATAGCAGTCTGTCATTATGACTTTATAGCCTTTTGAGTTTATGCTGTTCAGTCATTTTGTTTTTATACTGGTCTGACGTTTTGACT
Organism: Ampullaceana balthica; assembly: GCA_944989445.1. NCBI lineage: Eukaryota > Metazoa > Mollusca > Gastropoda > Lymnaeidae > Ampullaceana > Ampullaceana balthica. Next base: position 144,510 of record CALYLW010001458.1, read on the forward strand.
TAATGACAGTTGCCACATAGTGACAGTGGTGTGAGCTTTAAACATTCTAAATACACATATCGAATTATTTGGCGATTCTTTGAAAAAAATTAATTTATTTGTGATCCAGCAATGAGCTGTATAGTGTGAAAGTTGGTTTGAGTTATGCTGAAATGTATTATCATTTCCCTGTCTTTCTCTCTCTCTCTCTCTCTCTCTCTCTCTCTCTCTCTCTCTCTCTCTCTCTCTCTCTCTCTCTCTCTCTCTCTCTCTCTCTCTCTCTTTCTCTCTCTCTCTCTCTCTTTCTCTTTTCCTCCGCTCCCTTTATCTCACTCCCTCTTCGCCTTCCACACTCTCTTAACCAGTCTCTCTTTCTATTCTATCCACTTTCCAAACGTTCTCCATCTTTCACACACACACACACACACTCACACTCTCTCTCTCTCTCTCTCTCTCTCTCTCTCTCTCTCTCTCTCTCTCCCTTTTTGTCCCATTCGCTGTCTCCATAACTCTCTTACTCCCTTTTCTTCCTCGCACACACTCACCCTCTCCCAAACACCCCTCCTTCGATTAATTTTCTTCTTCAAACACGCAATGAAAGTAAAGTATTGTTATGACTATAATAAATATCAGATATTTTTTTTGCGAAAATCAATTTCTGCATCAGACGGACACACATACACACTTGTACGCAAATACAAACACACTAAGGTCCCCGAAAGGTCATGTTGACATGATGTTCACAGGTCTGGTCAGATCAAAGGGCGCTACATTTATTTATAACACTAGACATCTCTGATCTCCATTTTAATCTTATTAATTATATTTCATTGTTATCGTTTCTATAGTTTATTTTACCAAATGTTAAAGTTAAAAGAAATACGTATTTTATTGGCATGTAATGTAAACGGAGCCTTCTTTATTCATTTGCAAAGTTTTTTGGAAAATAAATACAATCTTTGTACAAATACCGCTTTTTTTCAAAATTTCTCTATTTAATGGGTTAGTGTTAGGGATTAGGGTTGGAGGTTAAGAGTTAGGGGGTAAGGTTAGGGGGTAAGGTTTAGGGTTTAGGGGTTAGAGTTATGGTTAACATGGGACGGACGCGGCTCCAGTGAGTTACCTCGTTCATCTGACTTTGTTTACATTGCGACCACCATTACAAGGGACGCACGCAGTACTTATTGGGTTCATTTGAGACGTATAAGCGTGAGTGTAGACTTGAGAGAGGGGGATCCAGCCCCCCCCCATCCCAACGCATGAAGACAGCGCCTTATCTGTACAGCTATTCGGCTTGACAGTATTTAGTCAATTAATAAAGTTGGAATTTATTTTTTGAACACACAATTCGTTTGGGTGTCTTTTATTTAATTTAAAAGCTTTATCGCAGTCCCATTCTATCAGATACATTACTTTATAGAAACTTGTTGATAACAAAGTCGGTGAGGATGTGAACTTTGAGCATTTTAGAGGATCAGTTGTTGTTTATTATCCCCTTCAAAATTCAAGATTTCAAAACTCATTTTTGAGTTGGCTCAAATTTTATCTCATATTTAATATTAATAATCAATTTCACTTTAAATTTAAACTAAATTCGTTTAAAGTTAAAAATTAAATAATTTAACATACAAAGAAGTGTACAAAAACTAAATAAATATATCGCGCAGCAGTTTAGAATTACCACGCTGCAAATTTTCATAAGGATATATATATGTTAGTGGGTGTAAAATTTTGCACACAATATGGACGATGTGCAAATTTGCACACTAGTTATCGTTTTTTTTTACTTTGCACACGGACTAACGAACCTTAGAGAGAACATTACCCCCCACCCCACCCCACACACAAAGTCAATGAATTCACGGGTGAAGGGACGTTCACGTAGTCTAATTGGACCAGACATCCTTACTCCTACGACCACGCAGACCGAAGATCTGTCCTCCCGACAGTTACAGCATCTATAGATATGTAAACTAGTGTACGTTCCTATATCCATTAACTCCTAGAATCCGCATTGTTATTACGCCGCGCTCTCATTCCGTTTCCGATCACTTTCGATCACCAGACTTCTATAGAAACTATAAACACACACACACACGCACACACGCACGCACACACACAAGCACATACACTGTAAAACAACATGGACGCCCATACCCGCAGCCCATTCCCAGCCTCTAGTCACGTGATTTTAGGGGTCACCGTTGTTCTTGTTATTGGTCGACACAGTTAATGCCAGTTCGATGTTGGAAACAATCGATCACTTCGATTTTCAGGTTTAGTTTCGGTTTCACGTGATTAGCTTTTTTTTTAAACTCACCCGCACGCCCCCAAAGGTCCATTTGGAATGGACATTCGTGGAGTTTGAGAACCAGTGAGGAAGATATTTTTTATAAAAGTTGATGAATCCTTTAGGACAAAAAGTAATGGTTCTATTTAAGTATTTGTGGGCCTTCATTAATCATGTCTGGAAGCCTTTAAAATATCACAGACCCCGTATTATTGCATAAAGGGTTAAAATGTAGCTTGGAAAAACAACGCGAAAACAATATAATACAACATTCAAACAAACATGGAGATAAAAACTATTTTCTTGTTCAAGAACAAACACGTGCACATCCTACATCTTTCCGTCTGCATTCAGGTGTGAAATGGGTTGCCTGAACGAGTCAGGCAAACCAACACACTACCAACATTCAAAACTCTTATGAAAGTGTAAGATTAGGCTTTAAGCATGGACAAGTATGGGACGCAAAAATCTTCTATACAGAAGGAGCGTCTGCAATGTGTAAGATAAGATAACATGAGATCAAATGAGATGATGCCCTGATGAGTTAGCTTAGACTAGAACATTGGTTCAATTGTCTTGCAATCGTAGGTATCCTCAAAAACCACATTGTCCCAGAATAACACCATAGTCCATGTCGGGACGGATATAGAGAGAGTGAAAGTTGTTATTACGTCTCATAACCTCCAATTACTACCTTCCGCTTAAAATGGGGGGGGGGTGGGGGTGGAGTGTCGTGTGCCACATCCGTACAATTATATACCTCGCTTAAAATGTATTGTAAAGAAGGAAACTTGAGTACAGCATGTAGTCTTTGCGCTTAAGCAATGAAAACTACGGAAGTGAAAAGGTAGAGTTTCATAATGGTTGATTCTCCGCAGATCAGTTATAGGTAAACACGTGGAGTAGCCTGTGCCATATAATGTGTAGCGCGTGTCAAAAACCGTGTGGCTTGTGTAAAGTACTTTGAGGCATGTCTCAATTACTATTTTTAGACTGTCAATTACCATGAAGACCGTGTCAAGTACTCTGTAGCCCGTGTCAAGTACTCTGTAGCCCGTGTCAAGTACTCTGTAGCCCGTGTCAAGTACTCTGTAGCCCGTGTCAAGTACTCCGTAGCCCGTGTCAAGTACTCTGTAGCCCGTGTCAAGTACTCTGTAGCCCGTGTCAAGAACTCTGTAGCCCATGTCAAGTACTCTGTAGCCCGTGTCAGGTATCCTGTAGCCCGTGTCAAGAAATCTTTAGCCCGTGTCAAGTACTCTGTAGCCCGTGTCAAGTACTCTGTAGCCCGTGTCAAGTACTCTGTAGCCTGTGTCAAGTACTCTGTAGCTCGTTTAAAGAACTCTGTAGCCCGTGTCAGGTATCCTGTAGCCCGTGTCAAGTACCCTGTAGCCCGTGTCAAGTACTCTGTAGCCCGTGTCAGGTACCCTGTAGCCCGTGTCAAGTACTCTGTAGCCCGTGTCAGGTACTCTGTAGCCCGTGTAAAGTACTCTGTAGCCCGTGTCAGGTACCCTGTAGCCCGTGTCAAGTACTCTGTAGCCCGTGTCAGGTACTTTGTAGCCCGTGTAAAGTACTCTGTAGCCCGTGTCAGGTACTCTGTAGCCCGTGTAAAGTACTCTGTAGCCCGTGTCAGGTACTCTGTAGCCCGTGTAAAGTACTCTGTAGCCAGTGTCAAGTACTCTGTAGCCCGTGTCAGGTACTCTGTAGCCCGTGTAAAGTACTCTGTAGCCCGTGTCAAGTACTCTGTAGCCCGTGTCAGGTACTCTGTAGCCCGTTTCAAGTACTCTGTAGCCCGTGTCAGGTACTCTGTAGCCCGTGTAAAGTACTCTGTAGCCCGTGTCAGGTACTCTGTAGCCCGTGTAAAGTACTCTGTAGCCCGTGTCAAGTACTCTGTAGCCCGTGTCAAGTACTCTGTAGCCCGTGTCAGGTACTCTGTAGCCCGTGTAAGCCTGTGTTGACACAATGCTAAGCTTTCCAATACCCGCGACAAGTACCCCCTGAAGGCAAATGACGCCATGGTTAGTGTCCTCTATTCCGAAAAATATATCGCCCCCCCCCCTGTGCATCCTTACAATGTCTCTAGCCTTAGTTATAATACCAATGTTTACTTTTGTGGGGTTTGGTTTTGGGGGGGCGGGGGGGGGCGGGGAATTTTGATGCACGTTAATTATAAGGATACTTTTTAAAAATTAAATAAAAAAAATTCTTCTCAATGTGAGACAAGATGAGGTAACCGAGTGCAGACAAGGGATTTAATTTCGTCTTATCTCCCTGTGGTGGTCTTCTAATCCTTAAGCCAGTGTGTGAGGGTGTGGGCGTGTGTGGTTTTGTGTGCGTGCGTAGCGTATCTATGTGTTGTGTGTTAAATTTTGTTTATTACCCTCAAAAAATTTTGCAGGTCGTTGGATTGATAATGGCAGCTCTTGGTTTTCAGTTCAAATATACTCTATTCTTTAAGCTGTTCAAATGCTCTATGTACGTAGCATTGTCTAGGTAGTCCCATGCGATTAGCTTGTCTAGGTATAGCTCTAATTCGTATGTAGATAACTTTGTGTGTATCATCAGTAGAACATGTGTACCATCAGTGGAACCATGTGTTCTATTAGTAGTACGGTGCGTACTTTCACATTTTTCGACCTTTAAAGTAAAAAAAAACCCACTGATATTTTGGGGAGTTTTATTTTTAACACTAGACAACCAACCATTATCCAAGGCCACCAAACAATACCCCAGACCACCAACCATTACCCAAGGCCAGCAAACAATGCCACAAACCACCAACCATTACCCAAGGCCACCAAACAATACCCCAGACCACCAACCATTACCCAAGACCACCAACCATTACCCCAGACCACCAACCATTACCCAAGGTCACCAAACAATACACCAGACCACCAACCATTACCCAGAGCCACCAAACAATACCCCAGACCACCAACCATTACCCAAGACCACCAACCATTACCCCAGACCACCAACCATTACCCAAGGTCACCAAACAATGCCACAAACCACCAACCATTACCCAAGGCCACCAAACAATACCCCAGACCACCAACCATTACCCAAGGCCACCAAACAATACCCCAGATCACCAACCATTACCCAAGACCACCAACCATTACCCCAGACCACCAACCATTACCCAAGGTCACCAAACAATACCCCAGACCACCAACCATTACCCAAGGCATCAAACAATACCCCAGACCACCAACCATTACCCCAGACCACCAACCATTACCCAAGGTCACCAAACAATACCCCAGACCACCAACCATTACCCAAGGTCACCAAACATTACCCCAGACCACCAACCATTACCCAAGGCCATCAAGCAATACCCCAGACCACCAACCATTACCCAATGCATCAACCATTACCCCAGACCACCAACCATTAGGTTCCACTACAAATTCACCCCCACTGCCCCCCTGCCCCAGTATTTAACAAAAATATCGTCAAGCCACTGTTTACGGTTTAACGATTCCAAATTTAATAACAAAGACAGGATGTGTCAAGAGTCTAGAGGTTTGCTCCTAACTATGGTGTACTGCAAAACAACTTTGTATGCAACTTATGTGTAATATAAGACACGAGTGTGTAAAATATCATATGTGCAATTATATGCACCTAGAAGAAAATCAGAATCTAACTTTTCCATGTTTGGGTGTCCACGTGTTGACGTCCATGAGTCGAGGTCATATTTCCATATCTTGGGATAACAAAATAAACCGATTGTTTGTAGGCCATCGGACTAACTGTTAATTTTCGTATACACTCATCAACCACCAAACCGTACATAGTGAAGGGCCTGTTTATCGAATTTACGGTCTCCGCTTCCGTAGTAACAAATTTATACTTCCATTACCTTGTCCCCCCCCCCACACACACACATACACTCAACCCCACCCCCTCCACGTTCAACTTGTGTAAATGGGTGACACGAGCAGTATAGAGAACAGCTTCGCCCACTGAATGGTAGCAATACACACGGAGCGCCGCACTCTAACCGATATATCTGTACACACGCCGTCACCCGAAATGAGCGCATTTATTCTACACCGACTAAAGTGTCGGAATATCAATGCACGGCATTCACCTCGAAGAAGGGCGACTCGGCTGAAGGTTTTGTTGCACGGAATCAATGGCCGTTGACAGGGACAGAAAGGCGTGGAGATCTGGTACGGGCTATCATACACGCATAAAAGCCCAGGAGTTACAATTAAAAAAAATATATTTTAAAAAAACCAGCTGAGATTTTGCTGCGGAACAAAATGTGGTATAGTCGTAGTGTATCCCGACTCCGTCCTCTACTTGCAGAGTCGACGAGCACGTGGTGTAGCGACAGGATCGGCCACGGTGATGGTTCGTGTGAAGTATAGCCCCAAAGTACCATCCAGGCTGGTGAGCCAATAACTCAAACTGCTTGGTGAATTTGGTAAGTGAAACCTCTCTTTTTTAAATCCTTTATATTAACTCGTGGTGTCTGGTTGCTTGTTTGTTTGTCGAAAAAACTTTGGATCAATTTTTAACCCACTTCCTCGTAAGCTACCGAGCTGAAATTTTGCAGGCAGTTTTATGCCAATGATAAAAACGATGTATCAAAATTTTAGATCGATCGCATGTACTGTCATTAAATTATTGAATTTTTATATTAACTCGTGGTGTCTGGTTGCTTGTTTGTTTGTCGAAAAAACTTTGGATCAATTTTTAACACACTTCCTCGTAAGCTACCGAGCTGATATTTTGCAGGCAGTTTTGTGCCAATGGTAAAAACGATGTTTCAAAATTTTAGATCGATCGCATGTACTGTCATTAAATTATTGAATTTTTAGATCATTTTATTTATCTCTATGTATCATGTTATTTTTTGAGATAGAGCGTATTATATTGAACAACCTTTCTGTCGCGCAATAAGGTGCGTATTTTATTGACAACACTTTTTATAAACATTTTCATGATCGGTGCGCATTATATTAAACTAGGGGCAAGTACCCGGCTTCTCCCGGGTTTAACAACAACAGCAACAACAACAAAAACAACAACAAAAACAAAACAACAACAACTACAACAACAACAGCAACAACAACAAAGCAACAACAACAAAACAACAACAACAACAGCAACAACAACAGCAACAACGACAAAACCAACAACAGAAACAGCAACAGCAACAAAACAACAAAAACAAAACAACAAAAAAAAACAACAAAATCAACAAAAAAAACAACAATAAAACAACTACAACAACAACAGCAACAACAACAAAGCAACAACAACATGAAGGACATTGTCGTTGCAGGGCAAGGGATGTGGACAACAACAACAACAGCAAAAACAACACAAAAGCAACAACACAAAAGCAACAACAACAGCAACAGCAACAACAACAGCAACAACAACAAAAACAGCAACAACAACAAAAACAAAACAACAACAAAGACATCAACAACAAAACAACAACAAAACAACAACAAAACAACAACTACAACAACAACAGCAACAACAACAAAGCAACAACAACAAAACAACAACTACAACAACAAAAGCAACAACAAAAGCAACAACAACAAAGCAACAACAAAAAAAATATTTTATGGCGATAATCGCCTTCTTGTTAATCTCGACACCAAAATGTTTATTATTTTACGTCTTAATCTCTATATATATATAAGACGCATTTGTTGTCTGGTTGTCTGTCTGTTCCCTAATAACTCAAGATCCAGACAACCAAATAACGTGAAATTTGGTACACGTACACAAAATTATACCGGAAAGGTTATTAAACAGGTTTCGTTCCTTATATGTAAGATACTGGGGCCCGGGGGCCCAAAATGAAGTTTTTCCCTATATGAGCTATATAAAATAAAAATTATTGAAAATTAAGACGTAAAATAATGACGCAAATTAATAAACATTTTGGTGTCGAGATTAACAAGAAGGCGATTATCGCCATAAAATAATTTTTTTGTTGTTGTTGCTTTGTTGTTGTTGCTTTTGTTGTTGTTGCTTTTGTTGTTGTTTTGTTGTTGTTGCTTTGTTGTTTTTGCTGTTGTTGTTGTAGTTGTTGTTTTGTTGTTGTTTTGTTATTGTTTTGTTGTTGATGTTTTTGTTGTTGTTTTGTTTTTGTTGTTGTTGCTGTTGTTGTTTTTGTTGTTGTTGCTGTTGTTGTTGCTTTTGTGTTGTTTTTGCTGTTGTTGTTGTTGTCCACATCCCTTGCCCTGCGACGACAATGTCCTTCATGTTGTTATTGCTTTGTTGTTGTTGCTGTTGTAGTTGTTGTTTTGTTGTTGTTGCTTTGTTGTTGTTGCTTTGTTGTTGTTGCTGTTGTTGTTGTAGTTGTTTTGTTGTTGATTTTGTTGTTGATTTTGTTTTTTTTTGTTGTTGTTGTTTTGTTGCTGTTGCTGTTTCTGTTGTTGGTTTTGTCGTTGTTGCTGTTGTTGTTGCTGTTGTTGTTGCTGTTGTTGTTGCTGTTGTTGTTTTGTAGTTGTTTTGTTGTTGTTGCTTTGTTGTTGTTGTAGTTGTTGTTGTAGTTGTTGTTGTTTTGTTTTTGTTGTTTGTTTTTGTTGTTTTGTAGCTGTTGTTGTTTTTGTTGTTGTTGCTGTTGTTGTTAAACCTGGGCGAAGCCGGGTACTTGCCCCTAGTTTTCAATAATTGTGATTTTATATAGCTCATATAAGGAAAAATTACATTTTGGGCCCCCGGCCCCCAGTATCTTATATATATATGGAACGAAACCTGTTTAATAACCTTTCCGGTATAATTTTGTGTACGTGTACCAAATTTCACGTTATTTGGTTGTCTGGATCTTGAGTTATTAGGGAACAGACAGACAACCAGACAACAAATGCGTCTTATACATATAGAGACATGTTTTACGACACAACTACAATTTTGTATATTTGGATGGTCTTGCGCTGCGTATTATAATGAACATTCTTTTAGTTAATTCTCGTACATAAAGGATTTATAGTCAAAAACTTGTTTTTTTACGGTTTTAAAAAATATTTTTAATGAACATCTATATAGAGACTTCAGAATAAGTATTGAAGGTGCAAGACATGCCGAGGGATATGTAATGGCAGCTTAGTGCCATCAAGGCTATACCTAAGAGACGCATTCAAGATTCATGTTGTATTATGAGGTAAGGTTAGTCGGTGTAAAGGCACTAAAAAGACACCGCCGTTATGTTTGTTGGGTTTATGGTAAGTCAAATGAATGGTAATTAAAAGCGAGAAGAAAAAAGTGCTAAAAATATGTCATAGCTTCAGTAGCTATGACGTGAGTTTTTTGGCATCAAAAGAACCACTGTGAGCAAAACCAAGTGAAACATTGTGCGCATCAAGCCAGATTACTTAATTAGCTTTTTTTTAACTACAGAACAATTAGGGCCCTTTTTAAGAGCAGGAGCATGTATGAATTAGCGTCTAATAACCGCACAATACGTCGCCTCAAAGGAGATTCGCTCCGTGATGCCGCCATCATTTTACTACTCAAGTCTAAGTGACGTAATAATATCCCAAGAAAAAAAGCTATCAAGCAGATTTCGCAACGTTTTAATAACCTCAAAACACCTCACTATTCAATTACAAACAACACGGCATTGCTGTGATAGTGATAGAGATAGTGATAGTGTGACGACTTTCACAGAGCGTATTGCGTCAAATGGTATTGTGTTCTTACTCTTTTATTTTTCAAAAATTTGGGTCCAATCTGAACACATAAAAAATAGTATCCATCTTTGCATGACATGGTGCTATGATGTAGTCAGTGATGTTTTGTGCCAATGTGTTAAACATAACGGCCTCAGTGGTGCATACATAAGTAATAAGTGGGCTATAATACGAGTCAGAGTTGTGTACAATTGGGTTTGTAACGTGTGCGGGGATGAATGATTTCATTATAAGCTTACAAAATGTACTTCCACGTAGGAAAATATGGCTTAACATTGGTCTGAGATATTTAGTGAGTACTGAGGACATGTGGTGAGAACTGTATCCATGTCCAGAATACTGCATACTTTTACTGCATACTTTTACTGCATACTTTTACTGCATACTTTTACTGCATACTTTTACTGCATACTTTTACTGCATACTTTTACTTTATATCAGGGCAGTCGTGTCATGACAACATGACATGAATTCATGTCATGACAAGGTGACATTGCTTCATGTCATGACCAGGTGACATTATGTCGTTCCGTGACAAGGTGACATTGCTTCATGTCATGACAAGGTGACATTACGTCGTGCCGTGACAAGGTAGCATTACTTCATGTCATGACAAGGTGACATTACGTTATGCCGTGACAAGGTGATATTGCTTCCTGTCATGACCATGTGACATTAGTCGTTCCGTGACAAGGTGAAATTGCTTCATATCATGACAAGGTGACATTACGTCGCGCCGTGAGAAGGTGACATTGCTTCATGTCATGACAAGGTGACATTACGTCGCGCCGTGGCAAGGTGACATTGCTTCATGTCATGACAAGGTGACATTACGTCGCGCCGTGGCAAGGTGACATTGCTTCATGTCATGACCAGGTGACATTACGTCGCGCCGTGACAAGGTGACATTGCTTCATGTCATGACCAGGTGACATTATGTCGTTCCGTGACAAGGTGACATTGCTTCATGTCATGACAAGGTGACATTACGTCGTGCCGTGACAAGGTAGCATTACTTCATGTCATGACAAGGTGACATTACGTTGTGCCGTGACAAGGTGATATTGCTTCCTGTCATGACCATGTGACATTAGTCGTTCCGTGACAAGGGGAAATTGCTTCATATCATGACAAGGTGACATTACGTCGCGCCGTGAGAAGGTGACATTGCTTCATGTCATGACAAGGTGACATTACGTCGCGCCGTGGCAAGGTGACATTGCTTCATGTCATGACAAGGTGACATTACGTCGCGCCGTGACAAGGTGACATTGCTTCATGTCATGACAAGGTGACATTACTTCGCGCCATGACAAGGTGACATTGCTTCATGCCATGACCAGGTGACATTACGTCGCGCCGTGGCAAGGTGACATTGCTTCATGTCATGACAAGGTGACATTACGTCGCGCCGTGGCAAGGTGACATTGCTTCATGTCATGACAAGGTGACATTACGTCGCGCCGTGGCAAGGTGACATTGCTTCATGTCATGACAAGGTGACATTACGTCGCGCCGTGACAAGGTGACATTGCTTCATGTCATGACAAGGTGACATTACGTCGCGCCGTGACAAGGTGACATTACGTCGCGCCGTGGCAAGGTGACATTGCTTCATGTCATGACAAGGTGACATTACGTCGTGCCGTGGCATTACTTCACGCCCTGCCATAACAACGTAACAATAATGTTTACCACGACCAGGCCACAGAGTGACAAAGAATATTTCTTATCTTACTTCATCCAATTGACCGTAATCTCTATAGTTCTACTGACATACAATTCTACCTACGCATTTTACACTTTACACACATAAACATTACGCACCCGCATGTGTACTCTGATGCCAAAAAAATAAAAACAGGCACACTTAAAAACCAATAACCATATCCTATACTTACACACTGACACAACACAAACAACAAAAGCTCAATCACTCACTCACATGCTTACAAACACGGTCGATAGTGTACGAAAACATGCTGACACACACACCCCAACACACACATTTATATATATTATATATATATATATTATATATACATATATATATTAGGGCTGCGGAAATTAACGATTACTTTCTCGATAAATAGTTTTAAAATTTTAACGATTATTTTTTTTAACGATTTATCGACCCACCACTTATAAATGTACTGGAAGTCAAAAAGTAAAATCTTTCGGCCGATAAATATAAACTAATTTCCGGACGATTACACGAACATTTTTAAAAAAACTATTCACTTAGGTGATTGTTCAAAATGTTGATAAAGGTTGTTTCCATTGAGAGAAATAGTTTGCCTACCATGCAATGTTCCCTCTAAGTCTAAGCTCGTTGTTTCGTGTGAAAAGTTTTAAAAGAACTCGTGTGCAAAGTTGCACAACGTCCATTTTTTAGCAATATTTTACAAAATTTGCTGCGCGGTGATTCTAAACTCCTGCGTGGCGTCGGTAAAATATCTTCGCAGCGGCGCTGCTTAAAGGGAACATAGCTACCATGGTTCTTACACTTCGCTTACTTATCCCCTGCAAACCAAACATCCACTATAGTATTAAAAACTTCAGTTGAGACAATCTAAAGCCGTGTAAACCATTTCTCAGCTCGGCTGGTTATATTGTCAATAAGACCCGCTCATCACTTGAACCAAATAATGTCAATACACTTGTCTTGTTGCAATGTTGTTTAAAAGATGTCATATAAAGAAGACATTCAAATGTTATTTCGATTTTCGACAAGTACGTTTAACAAATATTTCTTATGACACGATACATTTCAATTTTTGGCTTTAATCGAATTAACGATTAATTAATCGTTAATTCTTCAAAAGTTAACGATTAATTTTAAATTAATCGATAACAGCCCTAATATATACACATACATACATACATACAATCACACACACACACCTTCACGCACACACACCTTCACACATACACGTGTACACATGCACGCACGGACACTCTACTCACAAACTCTCATTACTAGGGAATTAGTCATCAGCTTATTCGAATCTCATTTGCATGTCGTTACACGGATGACTATGAACAGGTTGCCGTGCAATATTCGTTTCTTTTTTAAGTGATGGAGAATTCTTTTTACAGGGCTGTGAATGAAGGGTGGGGTGGAAGCTAATTACGTTCATCATACGGCAGATTAATTCTTGAAAAGAGACGGAATAAAAACAACAACATATTACTTGCTAGATTTGTTTAAGTATTTAAAATTAATTAGAATCCATTTCCAATTTTGTAAAGAATCTTTTATATAATACGTTCGGATAGCTATTTCATACCGAAAAACCCAACCACAAATAAATACAAATATATATACATTATTTTAAAAAAATAAATGAGCCCATTGATCAGAGGCGTAGCGAAGGGTGGAGAGGGGGCAGTGATAAATATTTCCCCAGCCACCGAAGTACAGGTGCGCTAAAGTGAGACTTTTAAATCAACATTCTATCAAGTGAACAATGGTGATGAACTAGGGCGAGGTGCGCCAGTTTTATAGTATGTACCCGGGCGCAAAATATCCTAGATACGACTCTGCCATTTATAGATTTATGGATGGTATTAGATATAACGTCGCAGCTGTTATTATTTTAACAACCTATTAACTCTCTTCGTTAGCGTACAAGTTGGTTTCTACCCATATTTTGAAATTCGCCTTTGTTTTAGTTTCCCTTGTGTGAGTTGTCAGGTTGTTTATTCCCAGTGTTAGTATTCCCACTGTTCTTATTCTCTTTGTGTTAGTTTTTGTTGTCCTTTGACGCTTTTATTATAGTTATAGATCCGTGGAGACTATAGCCATTAGTCGAGAAAAAAAAATCCCTGTAAAGAAAATGCACGAATTCCTTGTTGTTATATTATACTATTGATATCAGGGAAATACTGTTGTATGTAAGTGTTCGATCATTTATTCCCTTGCGTATATAAAAGTTAGTCCAAGAGTTCCCGTTGGTATATGATAGTGAGACCAAGAGTTCCCGTTGGTATATGATAGTGAGACCAAGAGTTCCCGTTGGTATATGATAGTGAGACGAAGATTTCCCGTTGGTATATAAAAGTGAGACCAAGAGTTCCCGTTGGTATATAAAAGTGAGACCAAGAGTTCCCGTCGGTATATAAAAGTGAGTCCAAGAGTTCCCGTTGGTATATAAAATTGAGTCCAAGAGTTCCCGTTGGTATATAAAAGTGAGACCAAGAGTTCCCGTTGGTATATAAAAGTGAGACCAAGAGTTCCCGTCGGTATATAAAAGTGAGTCCAAGAGTTCCCGTTGGTATATAAAATTGAGTCCAAGAGTTCCCGTTGGTATATAAAATTGAGTCCAAGAGTTCCCGTTGGTATATAAAAGTGAGTCCAAGAGTTCCCGTTGGTATATAATAGTGAGTCCAAGAGTTCCCGTTGGTATATAAAAGTGAGTCCAAGAGTTCCCGTTGGTATATAATAGTGAGACCAAGAGTTCCCGTTGGTATATAATAGTGAGACCAAGAGTTCCCGTTGGTATATAAAAGTGAGTCCAAGAGTTCCCGTTGGTATATAATAGTGAGACCAAGAGTTCCCGTTGGTATATAAAAGTGAGTCCAAGAGTTCCCGTTGGTATATAAAAGTGAGACCAAGAGTTCCCGTTGGTATATAAAAGTGAGTCCAAGAGTTCCCGTTGGTATATAAAAGTGAGTCCAAGAGTTCCCGTTGGTATATAGTAGTGAGACCAATACTCCCCTTTGATTTATACTAGTGAGAATAAGATTTCCCCCTCTATCGCTAATCTACGGAAGCCCTTGAAACAACAACACGTAAATTACGACTGTTTATAAAATGCCCAGTGTTAGAGTAATTGAAGGATGTTCGCCACTCACGGATATTGCACACGTGGACGTTCACGGCTGAATGCCCAACACGATATTGCAAAACTCTGCCGGGAAGCGAGAGGAAATTTGTTCGATCTTATCTGAAATATTAGGCAGGAGAAAGCCTCTCAGTTGTTCATAGACAGTGGCGTGGCCAGGGTTATTTCCATCGTGAGTGGGCTACACCTTCAACTGCCCGACTTTGATTTGATTTGATTTTAAAAAAAACTCTGGCGTTTCAAAAAAATGCTGACACCCGGGGCTATCATTCTGAGCAAGTTGATTAAGGCGAACTATTTTTTTGTCAGGAATGTATTAAAGTGAGGCATGCGGAATGATATTGGACAAATGGAGTGAGTGGAGAAGTAACAACTATGATTTATAGTAGACCATGATGGAAATAGAGAATATGATCGAATGGGGAATACAAGTGAGTGGGCAAATAGGTGGAAATATGAAATAAGAAAGAGGAACATCATCACCTTGACCTTGGCTTGTAAAACTCATTTCAAATTGAGGGTATAACGTGGCCCACGTCTGCTGCTAAATGCTGATTTAAGGGTTTGGTTGGAGAATAGCTGTCTCTTTCATTCCTTAATATCCAGTGAATCCAATGGCTACACTCCTGAATCAATCCAAAAACAAACAAAAAAGTTTCTTCCCAACATTTGAGACTCCTTCCCTTAAAATATCTTAATTTTGAGACTCCCTCTCCTATGATATCTTAATTTTGAGACTCTCTCTCCTATGATATCTTAATTTTGAGACTCCCTCTCATAAGATATCTTACTTTTGAAACTCCCGCTCCTAAGATATCTTAATTTTGAGACTCACTCTCCCATGAAATCTTAATTTTGAGACTCCATCTCCTAGGATGTCTTAATTTTGAGACTCCCTCTCATATGATATCTGACATCTTGGATTATTTTCCCTAGGAACACCTGTCCAATTTTATTACTAGTGGGACAAAACCCAGACCTCACCGCCCCCTTTCTCCCACCTCACCTACTTCACTGTTTGCATCACTCAATTCGATGAAAGCCGACATCACGTCATTGGACAGCTGTCGCTAGATGTGACGTTGAAGTATTAATGGCATGTGTGTATCTAAATGTGATGTGTGTATCTAAATGTGATGTGTGTATCTAAATGTGATGTGTGTATCTAAATGTGATGTGTGTATCTAAATGTGATGTGTGTATCTAAATGTGATGTGTGTATCTAAATGTGATGTGTGTATCTAAATGTGATGTGCGTATCTAAATGTGATGTGCGTATCTAAATGTGATATGCGTATCTAAATGTGATGTGCGTATCTAAATGTGATGTGTGTATCTAAATGTGATGTGTGTATCTAAATGTGATGTGTGTATCTAACTGTGATGTGTGTATCTAAATGTGATGTGTGTATCTAACTGTGATGTGTGTATCTAAATGTGATGTGTGTATCTAAATGTGATGTGTGTATCTAAATGTGATGTGTGTATCTGAATGTGATGTGCGTATCTAAATGTGATGTGCGTATCTAAATGTGATGTGTGTATCTAAATGTGATGTGTGTATCTAAATGTGATGTGTGTATCTAAATGTGATGTGTGTATCTAAATGTGATGTGTATATCTAAATGTGATGTGTGTATCTAAATGTGATGTGTATATCTAAATGTGATGTGTATATCTAAATGTGATGTGTATCTAAATGTGATGTGTATCTAAATGTGATGTGTATCTAAATGTGATGTATATCTAAATGTGATGTGTATCTAAATGTAATGTGTATCTAAATGTGATGTGTGTATCTAAATGTGATTAGTGTATCTAAATGTGATGTGTATATCTAAATGTGATGTGTATATCTAAATGTGATGTGTATCTAAATGGGATGTGTATCTAAATGTGATGTGTATCTAAATGTGATGTGTGTATCTAAATGTGATGCGTATCTAAATGTGATGTGTGTATCTAAATGCGATGTGTGTATCTAAATGTGATGTGTATCTAAATGTGATGTGTGTATCTAAATGTAATATATGTGTATCTAAATGTGATGTGTATCTAAACGTGATGTGTGTATCTAAATGTGATGTGTGTATCTAAATGGGATGTGTGTATCTAAATGTGATGTGTGTATCTAAATGTGATGTGTGTATCTAAATGTGATGCGTATCTAAATGTGATGTGTATCTAAATGTGATGTGTGTATCTAAATGTAATATATGTGTATCTAAATGTGATGTGTATCTAAATGTGATGTGTGTATCTAAATGTGATGTGTGTATCTAAATGTGATGTGCGTATCTAAATGTGATGTGTGTATCTAAATGCGATGTGTGTATCTAAATGTGATGTGTATCTAAATGTGATGTGTGTATCTAAATGTAATATATGTGTATCTAAATGTGATGTGTATCTAAATGTGATGTGTGTATCTAAATGTGATGTGTGTATCTAAATGTGATGTGTGTATCTAAATGTGATGTGTGTATCTAAATGTGATGTGTGTATCTAAATGTGATGCGTATCTAAATGTGATGTGTATCTAAATGTGATGTGTGTATCTAAATGTGATGAATGTATCTAAATGTGATGTGTGTATCTAAATGTGATGTGTGTATCTAAATGTGATGTGTGTATCTAAATGTGATGTGTGTATCTAAATGTGATGTGTGTATCTAAATGTGATGTGTGTATCTAAATGTGATGTGTATATCTAAATGTGATGTGTATATCTAAATGTGATGTGTATCTAAATGTGATGTGTATCTAAATGTGATGTGTATCTAAATGTGATGTGTGTATCTAAATGTGATGCGTATCTAAATGTGATGTGTGTATCTAAATGCGATGTGTGTATCTAAATGTGATGTGTATCTAAATGTGATGTGTGTATCTAAATGTAATATATGTGTATCTAAATGTGATGTGTATCTAAACGTGATGTGTGTATCTAAATGTGATGTGTGTATCTAAATGGGATGTGTGTATCTAAATGTGATGTGTGTATCTAAATGTGATGTGTGTATCTAAATGTGATGCGTATCTAAATGTGATGTGTATCTAAATGTGATGTGTGTATCTAAATGTAATATATGTGTATCTAAATGTGATGTGTATCTAAATGTGATGTGTGTATCTAAATGTGATGTGTGTATCTAAATGTGATGTGCGTATCTAAATGTGATGTGTGTATCTAAATGCGATGTGTGTATCTAAATGTGATGTGTATCTAAATGTGATGTGTGTATCTAAATGTAATATATGTGTATCTAAATTTGATGTGTATCTAAATGTGATGTGTGTATCTAAATGTGATGTGTGTATCTAAATGTGATGTGTGTATCTAAATGTGATGTGTGTATCTAAATGTGATGTGTGTATCTAAATGTGATGCGTATCTAAATGTGATGTGTATCTAAATGTGATGTGTGTATCTAAATGTGATGAATGTATCTAAATGTGATGTGTGTATCTAAATGTGATGTGTGTATCTAAATGTGATGTGTGTATCTAAATGTGATGTGTGTATCTAAATGTGATGTGTGTATCTAAATGTGATGTGTGTATCTAAATGTGATGTGTGTATCTAAATGTGATGTGTATCTAAATGTGATATATATCTAAATGTGATGTGTGTATCTAAATGTGATGTGCGTATCTAAATGTGATGTGTGTATCTAAATGTGATATATATCTAAATGTGATATATATCTAAATGTGATGGGCGTATCTAAATGTGATGTGTGTATCTAAATGTCATGTGTGTATCTAAATGTGATGTGTGTATCTAAATGTGATTTGTGTATCTAAATGTGATGTGTGTATCTCAATGTGATGTGTGTATCTAAATGTGATGTGTGTATCTAAATGTGATGTGTGTATCTAAATGTGATGTGTGTATCTAAATGTGATGTGTTTATCTAAATGTGATGTGTGTATCTAAATGTGATGTGTGTATCTAAATGTGATGTGTGTATCTAAATGTGATGTGTGTATCAAAATGTGATGTGTGTATCTAAATGTGATGTGTATCTAAATGTGATGTGTGTATCAAAATGTGATGTGTATCTAAATGTGATGTGTGTATCTAAATGTGATGTGTATCTAAATGTGATGTGTATCTAAATGTGATGTGTATCTAAATGTGATGTGTATCTAAATGTGATGTGTGTATCTAAATGTGATGTGTGTATCTAAATGTGATGTGTGTATCTAAATGTGATGTGTGTATCTAAATGTGATGTGTGTATCTAAATGTGATGTGTGTATCTAAATGTGATGTGTGTATCTAAATGTGATGTGTGTATCAAAATGTGATGTGTATCTAAATGTGATATATATCTAAATGTGATGTGTGTATCTAAATGTGATGTGTGTATCTAAATGTGATGTGTGTATCTAAATGTGATATGTATCTAAATGTGATGTGTGTATCTAAATGTGATGTGTATCTATATGTGATGTGTGTATCTAAATGTGATGTGTATCTAAATGTGATATTTTCTAAATGTGATGTGTATCTAAATGTGATATTATCTAAATGTGATATTTATCTAAATGTGATGTGCAGCTAATTGTGCTATGTGTATCTGGATGGGATGTGTTTATATGAATGTTATGTTTGCATCTCAGTACCATGCTTTTGTTTTCCTTGAAGTCACCAGCCAAGATTCTTTCAGAAACAACCGAGCTAATAATTAATACGAAAGAGAATCGTAAGAATTGTTTCAACTAAAGCCTAAAAGACTCATTATGAAAGTCGTATTAGAAGAGAAATGGCGAGTACATGCCGACATAGTAGATTATTAGATCTTAGTAGAAATTTATGAACGGAAATATACCCCCATGCACTACTAAATATCATGTTAAATGTCAAGCATCGTTAAGATAGTTAAGTCTGTTAAGCGCAGAGTTAGTTTATGTGCCGTGAAAGTCTGCAGCCAACACCAGTATCAGCCAAATAATCTGAAGTCTAATGTTTTGTCCGTCATGGTGTCACACTTGACTGCGCTTGACTTGCATGTGGCTTAGCTAAATTTGTGTCTTGAATATCTCAGTGCTTAGCACGACTCTTGTGTGTTTGATTACAAAGACTTAGTCCACGATTCCATCACAGCGCCTCAGCCACTTGACGCCGTGGCCATGAACTGATTCCCACTGTGACTCCGGATAATAATAACTCCAGCCAACAGGCTTGATCTCGCCAGCCGTCCTTGTAGTGCCGCGACCTTGTTCCACCTCAGTGGCAGTGGCTATAGGTAGCTTCATGCGCTTAAGTTTCACGCATGGTTTCCCATTTCTGGTTCTGTTCAACAAAAAAAAAGTGGCATTCTAATAGTGCAATATGTGCGTGGAACTTCCAAAACACACCATAAGCATCGCATACTTTATATGTGTTTAATACTTAATATTTTACCCCATGACGGACCAAAGTTACCATTAAATTAAAAAAAAACACGAACTATCGATTTATCTGTTTATATATATGTGTAAATATCTGGATACATACTTAATATAAACGGTGGCCGTCATTTTCCTATTTATATACCCTTCCCCAAAAAGGTGTTTAATTAAGAAATATGTATAAATCATTGATATAAATGACATTCGCTCATTTGACCCAGAAAGTATCGCTGTTTGACAAAACCAGTGAAAGAACATAAGTGAGCAGAGAATTTTAAACACCAACAAATAAATAAGACATGGGACTTCTGTAGACTCAATTGTATTTAACAACAAAGGGCCGTCCCTGAATGATTTCACATTTGTGACGATGTGTGACGAGGGGGAGTGTTTAAGAAATGTGACGTCACATCAAACCGCGCAACTTTAAATAAAAGTTCCAATTAAATATTTGGTTGCTTACAATTTATTTAATGACGTTTTACATGGCTTCACGCGTGTCAAAATATTAGAGTGCAGCCTTCCAGAAAATACACAAATGATAAAAAAAAGAGATTTGAAACATGCTCATTTTCAAACAGAAAATATGTCTTTTATGGGGGGGGGGCGCCCGCAAAGCTTTGTGACGTCATATTGGAAAGGGTCTAACTTTTTGTGATGACGTGTGACGAGGGGGAGGGATGAAAAATTGGCCAAAATCGCTTGACATCATTTATGGATGGCCCCTAATCTAACTGCTTCTGTGGAAAATAAATACAAACCTAGCACATATTTCAGGAGAAAATATTTGAAGATTAAATTATATGCAGCCTCCCCCCCCCCTTTTTTTTTCTACACTCTTTTTTTTTGCCCCCTTCTTTTTTAGCCATTTAACTAGATTTGAATTGGTTCAGAATGGTTTGATAAAGAAAACTCAAGCAATAATTTTGTATACTAAAAAACTATTTAAAATACTATTCAAATTACAGCTTTTTTTTTATTCATGTATGCCTTTCAAGAAATTTAAAATCATTTTCTTATTTTCAACGCATCATGATAGAAAGACTGATTTTTAGCACTACATTTTTCTATTTCCAAATTCTTACTGTTAGAACCTTGAAACTGTTGACAAAAGTAAAATTATTTAACAACAAATGCTCATAAAAACACACACACGCTGTCTCTCTCATCTCTCTCTCACTCTCTCTTTCTCTCTATCTCGTTCACTGACTGACTCAAACACAGTTTGTTGTTTAGCGCCACTGATTGCCATTGGTTTGCTCCTCCGTTACTTGTACAGTAAATGATTTAGGCTTAGTCTAAACGATAAACATCGTAGGTTTGAACCTTCCTCCTTTTGGGCGCAGTTAACGACCCGATCTATCACCAGGTGTATCCAGACGTTTCAACGATTGCAACGTCGAATGGCGAGTCACTTGGATAGGGGGTGGGGTTTAGGTCCCCCGGCACGACACTTGACCACACAATTCAGTCTAGAACGGTTATAAGGGTTGTGTTTCTTAATGTATCTTTAATATAAATCATATATAACATATATAATTTAATGATCTTAACCTCATTTAAACATCACATAATGAAATCAAACAAATATAATGTCATGACATAAAACCCATATTAAATCATGATATCAATCACATAGAATGTAATGACATAAAACCCATATGAGAGATAAAATGATATGAATCTCGTATGATATCATGTTATCAATCCCATATTCCTATATCATTATTATTATACAAAACCCATATGATATCAAGATATAAATCTCAGATAAAATCATGATATAAATCCCATATAGTCTTGTATAAGTTTTGTATTATCATGTGAATATATGTGTTTTTATTATGTATAATAAAAACACATATAATCCCATGATAATTCAAAACACATAAAATCACAAGCTTGCATCAAACCCATGAAATCACACAATGAAACCAAACCCATGTAATCGTACCATGAAACCAAACCCATATAATCAATCTCATGATGCTATCAACCCCAATATAATCAATCTCATGATGCTATCAACCCCAATATAATCAATCCCATGATGCTATCAACCCCAATATAATCAATACTGATGACAATAAATTCCGTCCTCCTGCGTGGAGACATCTTTCAGAATACGCCAATGTGCACCAGCCAATACGTGTAATTGAACACTCGAGATTTGATGAAAATATGAAGGTGAGAGGAGGGAGGGGGGGGGCTTAAAATAACATTAAAGTCCTAGCGGTCCTTAAGGACACAAGCGCAGTACAATCAGTGTCAATTGTTATTAGACCCCGCCGGTTCGGCGGCCCTCGTCCTGCGATCGTTTTATCGAACCAAACATCTCATAACTTGCACTCGTCGCCAGCTGTGCCTATATATCTTCAGGGATGGCTTTACTCTAGCCCCATACAGGGGACACACGTGCAACAGCGCCAGGGGCGGAACTCTTGTCTTCGGTCGCGCCATCATCGGTGGCCTTAAGACAACGGCGGCCCCCTTGAGGGCGGTTGTAACGTTGGTGATTGATTTATTTTTAGGGTTATCACAGTGGTGGTACTGTCACATTGGTGGCCGCTGTCACATTGGTGCCCTTGTCACAGTGGTGGTACTGTCACATTGGTGGCCACTGTCACATTGGTGGCCACTGTCACATTGGTGCCCTCGTCACAGGGGTGTCCCTGTGACATTAGGGGCCCCTATCACAGTGTCAACGTGCTTCAGAAATTCTCATGGAACCTTTCTCTTAGAGCAACTTACATGGACAAAGAGAGACTTAGATTAATAAAAAGTGTCTGAGATTGATTTATAATTATAACTGACATCAACTAATAGTGACTTAGACTGACAAAGAGTGACTTAGATTAACATTTAGTGATGTAGACTGACAAATAGTGGCTTAGACTCACAAAGAGTGACTTAGAATAACAATGAGTGACTAAGACTCACAAAGATTGACTTAGATTTACAAAGAGTGACTTAGACTGACAAAGAGTGACTTAGACTGACAAAGAGTGACTTAGACTGACAAAGAGTGACTTGGTTTGAAGTGAATTAGACCCTAAGTTTAAAGTTTACCCAGTTTACCGGATCTACATTTCTAAAATATTAATAATTATTATTATTTATTATTATCATTTAAATTTTGAGTTCCGGGGAAAAAAAAACTTATCTACCTGGAAATGATTTTTTTAAAAGTGTTACCCACAGGTATTCTGTATATTAATTACTTTACTTGCGTATTAGTGTCGACGTATTTTGTCAAAGAAAACAGTTTCAAACTTATGACCACATCTTCAGAGAGACGCCAGCAACGGCCAAGGTGTCCGTAGAGTCTCCACGTGGTCTTGCCACGAGCCTCCGCCACCGACCACGTGGCTACGCCCCTTGCCCAACGACCACGTGACTGTGTTCGTGTGTTCAGAAAGAGTCAGGTGACCGTTTAATTTGTTTTTATTAATCCCGCATATTGGACGGAGAGGCGGGGAGGTGTGGGGGAAAGGGGGAGGGGGAGTTAACCCGTATGGAGTCGTTCGTGGACGAGACTGTGTTATCCATACGACTATACGGAGTCTCTGCAGTACAATGGCTGTTGGCATATTATCCATACGGCTTTACGGAATCGGAATCACCTTTTGACATGGTTGAGAATATGTATCGAGTCACTCCAGGACTAAAGGTGTGCATAACTTTAAGACTATACGGAATCTCTCCGGGACAATTGCGTTAGCTGTATCCGTAAGGAAGCAGTCAATGCGTGGGCTGGGAGCATGACATTACCGCTGTGCCGAGCCACACCTGGACCAGGGCCGTGAGTATAACTTGATACATGTAACCAGACTTTTAACCGACTTTTGTTCTCCTTTACTACAGCGTAATCTTTAATGTTGATGTGGCAAAAAGAAAATGTGGATGCGAATGTGGAATATGTTGTTTGTGGATATGGTGTAGTGCTTATGGGTGCGGATAGAAGGGATTGGATTGTGTGATGACGATTTCTTGGGTTGATTGAAGTAGACAATGTTCAATTATGTCTCCCGATGAGGTAATTAATTAATTTAGCAGTTCAGTGTGTCCAATGTAATTTGTATGTTTGTCACATTATATAGAGGTATTTGATCGAGTCACGGACAGGTGCAGCTAAGATTTTAAAAAAATATGATTGAATAGAAATGGGCGCATATTCGGAGTTAATTTATATACTTTTTATTTTTTTATTTCTTAGCTTTTAAATTCTTAAGCCATTGTAAAAAAAAATCTGCAACTGACCTGTTCTAAAAGTCTGCAATGAACTTTTAAAATTCTTAAATTAAACCCTTTTCTAAAACTCTGCAATGAACCTTTTTAAGACGACTGCAACGAATTTGTTAAAGAGGCTGCAGTAAATAAAGTCAGTTCTGTTGAGACAATTCTTGTAAGTTTCAACTGCACTAAAAGCGTCGAGATTGAATATTTCTCTCCAGACAAACATATAAACAACAAACACATTGCCATGAAATCTTCACGATAATATCTCTAGTTGCCACTGCTAATTGCTACTGACTAGGGCGGACTGTCCCTTGGCCACTTTAGGAAGCTATCAAAATATAAATTTTTTAAATAATTTTTTTTTAACACTTACCCATGGCAAAACAAAACAATTATCTTTATGGGACGATGTCTTTATGAGGAAAGGGGGTTAAGAAGATGACGCCCTCGGGGGAGGTAATAAATATATATATTTCTTGGGCTGCTTTCTAAAAAAAAATTATTATTAATTGTGTGGACGAAGGGTAACTTAATGGTCTTTGTGTAGATCGCGTGTCATCATTCCTCCACCCCCAAACTTGTCACGTGATGGTGGTCTACAGTTGGCCCATGACCCTATCTATATATTATAAAGCCTCCGGCAGTCATGATTATTATAATTTTGTTTAAAGAAAGAAACCAATGGGTTAAATGGACGGTTACTCGTGTTCAGAATATATTTACGTTTTCAAGGGGTGGGCAGCGGCTACAGCCTACATCTTCAGCACACGTGGTTCCCCCCCCCCATCCCACAGCCTATATCTATATCACTCCGCTCTCAACCGCCTGTAGATATCAAGCGATAATAAAGGACCACTAATTTGACGGTTTTATGAATCCAGCCGTCAACTAGCGTGTTTTTTTTTCGGTCGTGTGTGTCTGTGCTTTATTCTGGTAATGTATGCGCTCCGAACTGGGAGAGCGTTTACTTTTCAATCAAGGATTGTGTTGTATCGGTGTGTGTGATGGGAGCACACACACACACACAACAGGGCGACCCGTGCGGGAACAAAGGTGAGTGGTGTCAGCTGTCGCCAGGGCGTGGTGTGCTGCAGCGTCGAGGTGTGTAGCACGTGGACGGGGGTTCAGCCCGGCCAACGGGATGAGAACCGCGGAGCTGTCCGGATAGAGCAAGTGAGTAAGAGCGTAAACGCTTAGAGGATCAAGGTGATCATTTCGTCTGCTTTGTTTCTCAAGGGATCGAGGTGTTGAGTTTACATACAATCTCACCGATTAAAAAGGTAATTAAAAAAAAACTTCTTGAGCATTTTTTTTAATTAAAAAAAAAGAAGAATGAATCCCTGTTAAATATCTTCCTGGCCAAGAAAATATATTTTTAAAGTCATATTCTTTTTAACTTCACAAGCATATTTAGACACTGTGTTTTTTAAAAAGTGTTAGTAGATTGGTCAAAAATAAATGTAATAAGTCTTCAGTGGTGAGTGTTGTCATTTTGTATAGGAAGGAGACTCTATTTTCGGGAAAATCCTATCCGTCCGATTATTGCATCTATTCAAACAGCATTGAAAATATCTTTGAACATCCGTGCTATAAATTATTATTTACTAGCGTATCACCCGTCAAAAATGACGGAAGTTTTCAAAATAAATACACACCAAATTAAAAAATAACGTAATACAGAACTTTCATTTATTTTATTTATTTGTATTTGATTCATTTATTATCATATTGAACAATTTTATGCGGAACGTTCGAAAAGTGTTATTTTTGGTGCAGCACTATAACAGAAAATCGATCGCAGCGCCACCTAACAGCATTACAAATTTCACAGCGCGACCTACAAATTACATCCATACATACAGACAACGGGAATTATGCATATTGATTTACCGTTTATTCAGTTAGCGGCTTTCACGGCGGGTGTATTTTCCTTGCAGCACGTGCTCAAGATGGCGCCGACGTTTAACCCGTAGGCTCGCGGGGGCGACCGTAAACAAGGCGAGGATCAGCCATCTTGGTGTGTGAAAGTTTGGATGAACCGAGGCGATCAAGGTCAGACCTACTCGATGTCCAGCCGACACGACCGTTGGTTTGAACATGTTGAGATGTTTGCATGCGGTATAGAGCCGTCTGCTCGTGTTCCCACGTCTGGGTGGGAGTCTTCAGTTATTAGCCAGTGGCAATAGGAGCTACCAAAGGCATCTGGAGTTGTTTTTTTTTGTGGCAATATGGCTCATTGTATTTGACAATGACGTGCACTTTTAGTGACAAATACAACCACTAGACAACTGCTGTTAGTAAGGATTTTAACCATAAGTGGTGAAGACAACTAATCTTAGTTTATTTGACTAACACAATTTTTTGACCATGACAATTAGAGTGTTAATAAGAAATACAACTTCTGTTAGCGAGAAACGTAGCAAATGTTTGTGACTAAGACAACTACTGTTAGTGGCAATGACAGCTACGGTTAGTGACGATGGAAACCTACTGTCGATGACAAGGATAACTACTGCTCGTGACAATGATGACTCCTGCTAGAGACAATGACAGCTACTGTTAGTGACAATGGAAACCTACTGTCAATGACAAGGATAACTGCTGCACGTGACATTGATGACTACTGCCAGTAAGAATGACAACTACTGTTTATTACAATAAAAGCATATCGTTCAAGCTGGGGATTCATATAAATTTAGTAAATATTTTTTCTACTGTTTCGCTTTTAAAAAAAAGTAATTATAGACATTGAAACTGTCTTTAGATTTGTAACTATTTAACTGATACTATGCAGATATAGATATTAATCCAGTTTTGTATGGACAGTAACAAACTGAAGTTGCATTCACCACACACCCAAGTAACTTCGGGTTTTCCCTATGTCTTAAGAACACGTGTTTTACCTTATTATTTCTTTAAAAAAAAACATGTTACGTGATCTTGGTTTCTTATCACGACTGCTAACAATAATATCAACTTTCTTCACAGGTAATGGAAACCCTCACCAGAATGTGAAAGTGGTTTGCGTCACCAAGACACTATTAGTGGCGTCGGTCACGGTCACCCAGATGTCTTAAGAGGTCGACATCACCTACACGACATTAAGACGAAGGTCAAGGTCTCCCTAACCCTGGATGTCCAAGTCGAACGACGCCGCCATGGACACTGTTTGTGACGTAGGTCGGCTCATTTTTTGATTGTTGCTCAGAAAGCCGGTGTGAAACTTTCGGCGCTCGGGCTACAATCAAACACTGATGCTGGCTCAATTGCTGCACGTGTCTGATACTGGATGGATTGCTGCACGAGTCTGATGCTGGATCGAGTGCTGCATGTGTCTGATGTCGATGTTTATATTGCTTGTATGTATATAACATTATTGCTGCCATTGCGAGTCGTGTATGATGTTGGTTCTTCCATAACGCATGTGTCTAATCTTGATGTTTCCATGGCTGCTCGTGTCTAATGTTGATATGTCTATGGATGCATGTGTCTAATATTGATATTTCTATGGCTGCTCGTGTCTAATCTTGATGTTTCCATTGCTACATGTGTCTACTGTTGATGTTTCTATTGCTACATGTGTCTACTATTGATGTTTCCATTGATACATGTGTCTACCGTTGATGTTTCCATAGCTGAACGCGTCTAATGTTGATGTTTCCATTGCTACATGTGTCTACCGTTGATGTTTCCATAGCTGAACGCGTCTAATGTTGATGTTTCCATTGCTACATGTGTCTACAGTTGATGTTTCCATAGCTGCACGTGTCTATAATGTTGTTTCCATTGCTACAAGTGCCCGGTGTTGATGATTCTATATTTGCACGTGTCTAATGTTGATGTTTTCATTGTTGCACGTGTCTAATATTGATGTTTCCATTAACTATTGGACAAGCAGGTGCATCAAAAAAGAAAATGGCAAATGCCATAGGTCCGAACAATAGAGAAAAGCTTATGTTTGAGCATGTATGTTTTACTGTCTGTTATAAACACACGGCCCATTAGAACTGATTGATTTGTAAAAATAACGGACAGAGATAACAGAAGCAAGTGACAGAGATATCGCATCGTGTGATCTATGTAAGAAACAGAGTGACATAGATAGCACATAAAGTGACATAGAAAGCACATAAAATGACATGTATGGCAACCGTCCGTCCTCATGGGACGATGGCGTGTACTCCTACTCCTCTGTCCCCCTGCCCTTTCTCCTGGCCCTTCTCTCTTCACTCAAAGATATGAGGGATACTTCCGCGACATGAATGCCCTCACTCACTTTTGCCCGCCAGGAGGTGCGCTCCTCGGCAAGGGCCTCCCACGTTTTATAGTCTATCTGTGCCAATGGCATGTCTTTCTTGCAGACGTCCTTAAAGTGACAAAGATAGCACATAAAGTGACATAGATAGCACATAAAGTGACATAGATAGCACATAAAGTGACATAAATAGCACTTAAAGTGACATAGATAGCACATAGAGTGACAAAGATAGCACAAGAAGTATGTAAGGGAGAGAGTTAGAGAAGGGGAGAGAGAGAGAGAAAGCACGCTTTTTTGAAATTTTCTTTATACCTAACTGTAACTATAAGCGTGGTCTTAAAACTTTTTTTTTAAAATTAATGTTATTTTTTAAATGAAATTCTATCGTCGCTGGTTATGATTTAGAGTTATTAAAAATGAAAATTATTTTTTTTAAATTGAAAATTACAATTTGAAGTGAAGAGATAATACAGAAAGTGACAAATTGAGCAGGAAGTTGCAGATGGAACACGAATAAATATTATGTACAAGAAATGACAAAACAAGAAGTGGCAAAGATGGAATAAGAAGTGATAAGGAGACGACAACTCCTTGGTGAATGTGGATTATTTCAAGTAGCATTTGTCAAAATGTCTCTAAATATTTATTTAAAATTTTCTAAAAAGCCACAGAAATGACAATTAAAAATAACAATTCAAAATAATTTATCCGACAATAAAACAACAACAAAAAAAGATATTTTCTCTTTAAATAAAAAATATAACATGATAATCAAATTTATTTAAAAAATAAAACAATATATGTTTTTTAGAGAAACAATAACTATACTTCACTAAATAAAAAATTTTTTGGAAAATAATCTATAAAAAATGACAGAGCTAGTGCATAAACTATCACCACGTTAATAAAATCTACTTTGATCAAAATCTCATGGCATAGATTTTCCAACTGTAGTAACGTATCTAATCTTTTTCACACTTTTTTTTTCAAAGAAGTTTTCCAAAAAGTTATGTCAGTTGGTGCATATACCTTCTATCACGATGAAATATTCTTATTTTCAGCCCGTAATGATAAAATTTCCAATATATTTTTTTCTATGTAATTTAATTATTCATTAAATTTTTATTTTCAGAAATAAAAAAAGATATCATTTTATTTTTTGCTTTGTCAAAATATGGTGCAAATTTTCTTTGTGACCGCGAGCTTAGCTTCTGACATTAATATTAATACAGTGGCGTCTGCATATCTCAGATTATTCATATTCTTTCCTCAAACTCTAATGACATCTAGGTGTTCGATATTACGGAGTATTATTTCACTGTAGATATTGAAAAGGTATGGTGATGAAAGATACCCCTTTCAGACTCCCCACTATTTTTTATTTATTTTTTTTTAATAATTTTTTTATTTTATTTTATTTTTTAAAATTTTTTTTAAATTTTATTTTATTTATTTTTATTATTTTTATTTAGAGGGGGGGGGGTCTGTATTCACTAAGCTCTAGCTCTCCTTCATATCTTATGGGAACTCCTTGCTCCCAGTATATATTACTTATTATTCTGAGGTCTTTACCCTCTGTGTCCAGATTTTGTAATATACTAAGGAGGTGTTGATGTTTTACTTAGTCCAACGCTTTAGAATAGTCGATAAAGCACAGGTACGGTCTTTTTACATCTGACTGCACCTATTTCAAGTATTTCACCAGCGTCATATATTTTTGTTAACAAGTTTTAAGAAGTACAGATACGGTCTTTTTACATCTGGCTGCACCTTTCAATGAGCAGAGATGAAGTGAGAATATCATTCTCTTGTGCCTTTATCTTTAGGTTACTGAAATTTCAGGGTGGTATTATACTTCTTATTTTTTCCATGATTACTCTGGGGAGTATTTCGGTTTCATGTGTCGTTAAGCTAATAGTTCTAGTGGTTCACACTCTTTGCTTCAGGTTACTTGGATATTGTGATAAAATTGATCTGATATTTCACCAGTATCATATATTTTTCTTAACAAGTTTATTTATTTCCTGTGTACCAATATCCCCCAGTACGTCATAAAAATAATATGAGATATGGCAGACGGCACTGTACAAATAGCAGAACCAGACAGAGCTTTGAGAACTATCCTAAATAACGGGGCGGAAGAGAGCCGACTAAAGCATTAATTAACGCTAAAGCTCAGTAAAAACTGAAGTGAGTGTAATCTATAAGAAGACACAACCTCCAGGTTGCTCTCTAAACTAGTCAAGGCGAAATCACCAATCAATTCAATTCTTTACAGTATGAACATCATGGGCCTATATGTTATACAATAAACTAGGAAAGCAGGTACGGCAATAACATAAAGAGAACAATTGCAATATCTAAAGACAGTTTTATCAGAATAAACTAGTGAACCATGAAAAAACAGGAATATCAAAATATGTTTCAAAATGCGTATGGTGGAAAGATACGTCTGACCCGTTCCTCTATGGGTGTGAATGTTGGACAATAGAAAAGGAAGCGATGAAAAGATTGGAAGCAACAGAAATGTAGTTTCTAAGAAGGATCAGGAGAATAGCATGGACTGAAAAGAAAACAAATGCTGGGATGATAACAACAGCGTGTGCCACAAGATCACTCTTCACAATTATAAGAAAGAGACAAATGAAATTCCTAGGACACGTCTGTAGGAAAAATGGAATAAAAAGACTGGATTCATCTGGGAAGATATTTGGTAGGAGAGAGTAAGACAGAGACTAACATGCGTGCAGAGCCTAAGCGAATGGGATTTTTGTGGCGCGCCAGTAAGCTTACAAAAAATGTACTATTCGTGAAATTGGGACAGCTAGGAATGATACACATCAAATTTTATTTTAAATTTTGTATATAGTAATGATAATGATAGTTCATTTTGGTATAATTATTTTTGTCAAAATGTTGAATTGGCATATTATTAGTGATGAGTTATAAAAAATGAGTCAGATAATAATGAGAATTTGATAATTTATATAGCGTAGTACCCCAGAAAGTAGTTGGGCTCACAGCGCTTCACATAAAAATGTATAAAGTGGTGTTGTTGTTTTTTTTACTAGGGTCGGGTTGTTGGGGGGGGGGTGGGGAGGTGCTATGACCTTTGACAAATCTCTTAAATTATTAAATTTGCAGCACATGCCCTTATCTGAGTGGTGAGATCCGTGCTCTAGGACAGTGCTTCTCAAAGTGGTGGTCCACGGACCGGTGCTGGTCCGTGGGCCATCCGCCGCCGGTCCGCAGAAGTTGTCAAAATAGGACAGAAAAAAGTTGTCAGCGCATTGGAAATAGTGCACCGGTCTATGCGTTTAAAAAAAAATATTTTCTATTTATGGTGGCTCTTTGTCAACAGGTAGCAATGAAACAAGAGCTTCTCTTCCCATCAGTGATCGATGTCATCTGTTCCGTAGCTGGCCCTCGACTCCGATGTCTCTTCTTTCAGCCTCCTGTAGACTCCGCTACGTCTCTGGCTGCGCTGGTATAGAGCCAATGTGATTAACGTTGCTATGGCAACAAACGCAATAGTTCCACAAGTGGCGATAACTGTGGAAAAGTGAAGAGAAAAAAAAGTTATTTAAACATAAGTTGATAGAGTGACACTGATTTGTTTAAGCTGCGTTAAAGTTTTAATTGTTAGCGATGTGAACTTTCGTATTCTTTAGGTACCGTATATACTCGTTCTATAGTCCGTTCGTTCATAAGACGACCCCACCCCCCTTTTGGAGGAGAATCATATTAAAAGTGTGTAAACCGCTCGTAAGCCGACCCACAAAAAATAATAGGACAGCGTAAACAAAATGCTACACATTTTTTTATAACTACACGCTAAATCGGTCATTATAATTATTGTTTATACTGTGTACTAAATATATTTGTCTTTGTGCTCCTTGTAGGCAAGAGTTACCGGCATTTTTTTTCTTTGGTAAACAGTGGCGAAAGTGCGAACATTAAAATTCGTTGTTGAAAACAAAATTTGTAAAACAGTTTATTAAAACATTCACAAAAATAAATACAATGACTAAATAAGGTAAGAGCAGAATGAACCTCCTACTTCTTAGCTTCTGGTAAATCAGTCGAATCATGTAGAATGTAGAAAAGGAGTTTGATGATCTACAATAACAACACCGATATTCAATGTACATGTAAAAATCAGCTATGAACCGCCCTTAAACCGACCCCCCCCACCCCACCCCCGACCTTTTCCACTAGATTTTGTCCAAAAAATGTTCTGTGTTAGAACGAGTATACACGGTAGCCAAATATTTATCATCCAGAAGTCATTGCCCCAAAAATCAATGGGCGGAGATCTAAGTGTCAGTCACATCCTACCTTATACACCAGAAGTCAGAAGTCACTACCTAGTCCTTGTCCAAAGATAAATGGCCCGATATCTCATTAATAGCCAACCCCTCGCTTTTTACTTATTTTGTTTTAAGGTTAATTTTAATATATATATATATAATATACAGTGGGACCCCGCCATTCGTTCGCCTCTCTACTGTAACAACTTGTTTTGCGTCCAACTGGTTCCGGTAAACTTCAACTACTCAATCAGTGCTGATGTAATTATTAACGATATGTACAAATTAACAAATTATCAAGATACTAAAAATATGACCCCCGCCCCCTCATAAGGCATCACGTTAGTTAAAAAAAAATTAAAATAAATTACTAACTAAAATATTTTTAAGAACGCCTCGCTGACTGAAGATATTTTTCTTAAAACAGTATTTTAGGACTCCCATGTGGCAAAAAGTGGATTAAATACCTTAGGCTTCAATGAAGAACTGACTTGAGATATAGAGGGAGAGAGAGAGACAAATAGAAAAGGACACAGAGAGGGAGAGAGGTAGAGAGAGGACAGAGAGAGAAAAGATAGTGAGATGGAGAGAATGAGTGATAGAAAGAGGAAGAAAGAGAGAGAGAGAGTGAGAGAGAGAGAGAGAGAGAGAGAGAGTGTGTGTGTGCAGTCTTGCTGCCTCGTTTGAGTCGAGAAAACGATGTCATCCTACCTGCTGCTGCAGCTGGTGAGATCCCTTTGCTCTGCTGTTTGGTGGACGCCGCCGTGTGCAGCTCAGCGGCGGACGCCACCGTGTGCAGCTCAGCGGCCTTGTTAAGTTCTTTCTCTTTGATGACGTTTTCATCTTTCACCCAGGTCTGGCAATGACGTTAAAGAATAAACGCACAAATACACACATTTAATCTCTTCCCAATCCCCTCAAGTGGCTCTCGACACTAATTTTACCATGTCATCTTGCCATGTTTCTATATATAATTTTAACACGTCATCTTGCCATGTTTCTATAAAATTTTACAACGTCATCTTGCCATGTTTCTATATATAATTTTAACACGCCATCTTGCCATGTTTCTATATAATTTTACCACGTCATCTTTGCATATTGCTTTATAATTTTACAGCGTCATCTTGCCAAGTTTCAAACTAATTGTACCACGTCGTCTTGCCATGTTTCTATATAACTTTACCACGTCATCTTGCCATGTTTCTATATAATTTTACCACGTCATCTTGCTATGTTTCTAAATAATTTTACCACGTGATCTTGCAAAGTTTCTATATATAATTTTAACACGTCATCTTGCCATGTTTCTATATAATTTTACCACGTCATCTTTTCATATTGCTTTATAATTTTACAGCGTCATCTTGCCAAGTTTCAAACTAATTGTACCACGTCGTCTTGCCATGTTTCTATATAATTTTGTGCCGCAAAGAACTTAAACTTAAACGGAATCAGGCTTAAGTTAAATGCTCTATTAATAAAAAAGTGGGAATATCTGTGTGAACAACATTCAGCTTAGACCTTATCTTTAGAAATACTAATTTAATAAATCTATACTACATGCACACTACATGCACACTACATGCACACTACATGCACACTACATGCACACTACATGCACACTACATGCACACTACATGCACACTACATGCACACTACATGCACACTACATGCACACTACATGCACACTACATGCACACTACATGCACACTACATGCACACTACATGCACACTACATGCACACTACATGCACACTACATGCACACTACATGCACACTACATGCACACTACATGCACACTAAATGCACACTACATGCACACTACATGCACACTACATGCACACTACATGCACACTACATGCACACTACATGCACACTACATGCACACTACATGCACACTACATGCACACTACATGTCAACAATAATATGTGTAATTAAATATATGCTAGATGAAGACAAGTTGTGTGGTAACATAGTTCTTTTAAATTTTGATAATTTTTTAATAATTTTTTTAATTTTTTAATATTTACATTAAACATAGTCCTATTGATAAATGCGAGGGTTCTCGTAGAGACTAGATAGACCCTGGAAGTTAAAAGCAGTAATTTTCGTTGAACTGCGGTGTGCATTGATGACTTACTGTGTGTAACACTGCAAGTCTTAGATTTGTCGTTGGATGCTCATCTGGATATCATACCTCATGTACATTTCGAATTATTTAAGTATCAGGTAATCCCCGAATTTTACAGTTTTTAATTTTATTAGTAAAAAAAAATTAAAACAAACTGCTTTTAGTAGGTGAAAACTTGCACATTAAAAGAAGTCAAGGATTAATTTTTTGACTAATTTTATGAATTACCTAACTATCATGAATCAAGTCTGACAATGTGCTTAATGGTTTCACATCTGAGTATTATACATCCATCAAGCATCACATTTTTTGTCTATGTATTTCAGCAGCAAAAAGAATCAAAAATACGTTTGCTAATTTTTTTTTCAATAACTGTGTAAGCAAGTTTTTTTCTCGGTCGAGTCAACTAAGCCGATTGTTTAACGAGCTGCTGCGAACGTCCAAATAGAATACCCGGGTATTTGTCTATTATCTTAATGGAGTTCTACTCACTTAAAACCCAGATATTCTATAAATAGAGTTTCTCCATTAAATGACAAAACCATCCCATGACATACCTGGGTGTCCGCATTGAACATGACCATGTTTTGTTCACTGTCCACGGGCGGGGCAGGCTTGGTGGTAAAGGGCGGCCTCTTGACTGGAGGCAACATAGGCCCCGAGAGGGAGCTCGTCCTGGTGCAGAAGTGAACAGCACAACCCTGGTGAAACAAGTTCAGGGGTTAAGGGTGAACAGTCGGTCAGACAAGGGCAGATGTCAACTGCCACCATGTTCTAGTTATAACTCACCAATTCAACAGTCAGCAGGTGCTAGTTATGACTCACCGATTCCACTGTCGCCAGGTGTTGGCTGTAACCGCTGGGGCACTTTTTCGGTAGATTATCGTCTCCAACATGCGCCGCCATGAAACTCTTCAGGGAGTTGGAAGCCTGTAGCTTGGCCTTTACACCTACTGGCTGGACATCCCCTACGGCCAGTGGGTTACCTTAAATACAATAAATGACCCCATCACCACTAGAACTGACGAGCGTACACAGCGATCCACTGGCTCTTGCCTCCTAACTATGTAAACCCGAAAATAACGATATACAATAACTTGTAACAGGCATCAGCTTTACTAGTTTGTTGTTTGAAAAAATAATGGGCAACATTAAGACTTCGTGAGGGGCCGTGCAATAAATGACGTCACGCACCTAGGGGGGAGTGGGTCACACATCTGTGACGATGTGTGACGATTGGGAGGGGGTGTTTAAGAAATGTGACGTCACATCAAAAGGCGAAACTTTAAATAAAGCTCCACTTAAATATTTGTTTGCTTACAATTTATTTAATGACGTTTTACCTGGCTTCACGCGTATTACGATATTTAGAGAGCATCCTTATACTAAATACATACTTAATTGACAAAAAAGTGATTTGAAACATGCTCATTTTCAAATAAACAAGTAATAAAAACTCGTATGAGTATTTAAACGCAATTTCCAACAACGAATTGTCGACTTTTTTTTATTCAAGGGAAATCATTCTAGATTTCCCATTGGAAAAATTGCGTCATTAAATGTCATTTCAAATCAATAATTCTGAATGTAAACAAAACAATTGATAACTACAAATTGCTGCTAAAATTACGGGAGTCGAACGAAAAAAGATTTTTGAAAAATTCCATCTCCAACATTGTTCTAAATTCTAAATATTGAACACCCGATAAATAATATTGTTGCTGAGAAATTGACAAAATACTGATAGTTTTTTTATTATCAATTTGTAAAATTTTACCAGGAAATCCAGTAAACCTTTTCAGTACTTTTTGTTTTGCCGTTGCACATACTGGGACCTCCACAACATATTTGAAAAATACCCAAACCCTCTATCTGGTATGGTTCAGGAGGAGTTGCTGTTCAACGTTCGAACAGACAGGACGGACTTTTCCAAATATATAAACGCAATTTTTACCATAAGGAAATTGCGTTAAAAATATGGCTTTTATGGCGGGGCGGGGAGCAAAGCTTTGTGGCGTCATTTTGGAGGGTAGTTTTGTGACGACGTGTGACGAAAGGGGGGGGGTGTGAAAAATCGGCCTAAATCAGGTGACGTCATTTATGGACGGCCACTGACTTAATAAAAAGTCGAGGAGGCATAACACGACCTTTGCCCTCCAAGATTATCAAAAACCCTTCTTCGCTCATTCCCAGCCAAGGCAACATTAAACTCTCTCAGTTGTTGCCTTTTGACTTTCACACCAAGTCACCAAACCTACAAGTCATGTCTCAATATAACCATGGCAGCCCTACCGCTTTGTTGCCTACCTGACTGACAACTGTAGAAGCCACCGAAAGGTGCGGACAGACCAGCACCTTCCTCGTAGTCGTCACTCAGACAAATGAAAAGACCGTAGAGCAGACGTAGGGCGTAGTACCCTTTGGGACAGCCCTGTAGAAAACAACGGGGAAGTCCTCTCATATCTTTACAGAATCACTTGAAAAGTTTTAGTGAAACAATTTTCAAGGGAGAGAAAAATGATACTCGAAGGGACATAATGAAATAAATTTCGTTGAAATTATTTTAACAATGAATTATTATAGTCTAGATCTATTATTTTGTAATCATTT
Organism: Ampullaceana balthica; assembly: GCA_944989445.1. Lineage (NCBI taxonomy): Eukaryota > Metazoa > Mollusca > Gastropoda > Lymnaeidae > Ampullaceana > Ampullaceana balthica. The sequence goes on from CALYLW010001458.1 coordinate 182,253, forward strand.
GATGTAAATAATTATTAATTAAATTTACTTATTTCTAAACTTCAATTTGGGAATATCTTTGTTCTGTAAAACGAGCATTTAAAATTTATAAAAATAGTATTTGTGCGAGCTATGACTATGATACAGTTACATTGTTTTTTTCCAGCTTGGATGGCGCATAAACATTGAAAAAGTATACGTTTAATCGGAACTGTATTACTATCGTTGTTCAAATTATTTAAAACATTTATAAGTGACCTTGGGCGAGAGTCATATTATCAGCAGGTGATTGAAAAAAGAATCTTCTCTCACGCCCGCAGACAAATATAAGCGCTGGGGGTAGCCCAAAACACTACGCCAAAAGGGCCACAACTGCCTACGTTCATGGCCAGTTTTTTTGTTGCAAATTCAAACGCCACGAGAAATACAAAACTACAAATCGAAATACTCTCCCCCCTCCCCCCCCCCAAATTATTCGAAACAATGACAGTAAAAGAAAAACTCACGGTTGTCCCAGAAACTGGGTTGACACTTGAACCACTGTAGAAACCCCCAAACAGGTAGCCGGACTGTGGGGCTACTGGGCCGGATGCTGCACACCAGTGGGTGGTGTAGGTTGCCGTTGCTTGGTACTGCTCGGTGTGACAGCAGTGGAAGAGGTTGAAGATACCGCATCTAAAATAAATTTTAAAAAAATTATTATTTTACTCTATTGTTATTTTGGAACATGTATTTAAACTTTGATATGTTCAGAAATTTATGGAGCTTTAGAGTTAAAGAGAATTATACGGAGGGTATGATTATGGTAGGGTGGAGTAGGAATGTATGTTTTCTTTTAAGACAAGAGGTTTTTTTTTCTTCAAAATACTTTAGAGGTGGTTCAAGACAGTTAGGGAGGAGTTTTCAGTGAGGAGGTTTCGGTAATACAGATGTACATCTAACGAATAATCTACTTCTGCCAGGGCTGAAATGAACTAAATAATGATGGCTTCATAAACATCAAAGCAAACCTCATAGCCAATGAACAGGAAAACATTAATAGAAAGTGCAGAAAACTCCAATGATGCTACCTGTGACAAACTCGAAGGGGCTCCATGACCCCTGGCTTGCTGGCTCGAAGTAACTGGACAGCTTTGTAAGACTGCGGGCAAGAATAGGCGCCTGTTTTCGGGTTGACCTGGTCCTTTCCATGGCATGGGTTGTCATGTAAGTAGCGTCCAGACAGCTGACACGTCTGGTAGACGCCTGATGAAATCACGTGATGTTAGAAGAATTGTGTGTGTGTGTGTGAGAGAGAGAGAGAACGGGAGAGAGATTCAGTTAATAGTTTATATATATATATATATATATATATATATATATATATATATATATATATATATATATATATATATATATATATATATATATACATATATCTATCAGAAATAATCTTCAATATTGTCATGCTGATGTAGTCTGCAAACCGTAAACCGTAGATGCCAAGTAAAAAAACAACCAAAAAAAACGTGTGTGGTAAGCTGAAGTAACTAACTAGCTAGAAAGACAAAAGACACCGTGTCTTTATCGACCAGCTTGTTACCGCCAGCCGGGTTTTATGGTGTTTGCTTTTAAATATTATGGGATCTCTATTAGGGATCCGCTTAACATTTAGCATGTTAACTTATCAACTGCTAAGCTGTCTCATCCCCAAATTCAAATAGGTATAAAGAGTAAATCTCAACTTTAAGTGTTACGATTTTATACCCAGTACATGCCACGTCTATGAGTAAAATTGGTTTAGCTAACGAAGTACATCCTACCTCCAAATGTCAAATTGGTATACTGAGTATGACAGGAACCATCGTCGAAGTTTGCCGAGAAGCTGAAGTTTGGAGAATCTAGTTTGGTGCATCCTCGTATCGTATTCATCTCGTAGTACGTCTCTATAGATTCCCGAACAATCTTATCAAAAAGAACATAGATTAGGATTTGTGCGTGAATCTGTGTCTCATTGTAGCGTCCCCATGTGAGTATTTTAGTGCTTAGAGAAATGAGTTTGTAAGTGATGATGATGATGATGATAATGATGATGATGGTGGTGGTGATGATGTTTTTTTATAGCACTATTTGTCCATGCTCAGCCAGCATGATGACCACGCTCTGATTTTCAAAACTTAGTTTAAAATAAAAAGTCTTAAAATTTTTCTTAAATGTTTTATCGTCTTTTAATCCTCTAAATGCTTTGGTAAGACTATTCCATAACTTTGGCGCAGTTGCTTCGAAGAGAGCAATCCCAAAGACTTCTTTCTGTGTTTGAAAAATGTTTTGTGTTGTAAAGTTGTAATGACGTCTTTAGCATGGTCAAGTACATTAAGCTTAATAAAATTAATGCAGTAAACAAAAATTTGTTAATATAAAGCCTAACACAATATCCAGATTTTTAAAATTAATAACTTAATGAAATTAGTCCAAATAAAAACCACGAATATTTCTATTACGAATTTCCGAAAAGATTAAACTAGGCTTATCCCCCCGCCCCCACCCCCTCACCCCACCAAATAGTTTTAATGATGTCATCAATTTTAGTCTATGTCATGTGACTATTTTGATGGCCTCTAAGAAAATGAATATCTATAACGTTAAATACCAACCTTTTCCACATCGCTCACTGTAGTGGACGGTAACTCTGGCAGGGTCTGACTCGTGACGAAGAAGTACAGCGGATCGCCGGCCCTGTCCATGGGCACGAGGTTGGCATCCACCTGACTGGCCCACTCGTCCACGCTCATGTTGGTCCGGAAGTTCGGCCCTCCGAATGTCTTGACGAACGAGTGGGTCATGCTGCTCCTGTACGTCTTGGTGTCCGTTTCTTCTGTGCTGTGGCTAAACGCAAGCAATGACGGCAACGTGTTATTGGTTTCTCTAACGGTATGGCATCACATCAAATAACTGAACTCGTCCTTAAATAGTATCCATATTGTTACGTGGCACTCTCTATTGGGGTCGAGCTCTACGGTCTTATGACCTGGCTGATTGTTTTACTGGCAGGCCTCATCAAGCGAGCATCGCCATAAAGATATTTTTTCCAAAGTCTTTGGAACCGACCCGTCCGAATTCTCGGTTGAAAAGTGTTGGCTTCTACCTATGGTGGATTAAGGGGGTGCTGATTGGGATAAAGCCAGGGGCCTCCATTGATTTAAGGGCCTCAACTTATTATATTGTATAATAAAGGTGGCTGGACCGTGCCCCAGGTGGAATAGCAGCCAGTGGCCCTCTGCAATCTTAATCCATCCCTGGCCTCTACGCGTCTCAGAACACGAGTACGTCATGGACCTGACCAAGACCCGAAACTAACAGTATCCTGGCTTGGCCCACCGAAGACTGAAAATCACACAGAACCGTCATGGATAATCAGAGGGTACGGCTCGACCTTAGCGATAGTTTTGGTACGAAATACGACAGGAACTGGCCTACCGTATCTGACAGGGCCTGGCTAGGAACACCGATGACCGGAAGACACTCTGGTAAGGGGCGAAGCGCACACGCAAATCCTTCAATGGAAGGAAGATTTCTGCCTACTCTCTCTGCTCGTTATTCATGTTTTATTTAACGTTACAAAAAATTAATATCTTTTAGGATTAAATAACAAGTGTTATTTTGAGAAGGCATGCGCAGAAAGTCACGAGAGAGACATGCCGTGAGACGGATGTATGTAGATCATGTTTAATGAGGTGAAATCAGTGAATTGTTGGATAATAAGCGAGGCTGTAGCGAGGGGTATTCTGAGGGTTACAAATGTCCCCAGGGTGCCAAGGCACTGTGGCGTTGAAATTAGGCTTACGTCGTCACATTATTATACAAATACAAAATACACAAACAATTGTGTATGAAAACAATAAATTTAAGCTTTATTATTTATTGTTTTCATTACACAAATTGTTTGTGTATTTTGTATTTTATTTAAAAGCTTTATCGCAGTCCTATTCTATATGATATATAATAGGTGAACTAGAGGGGGTGTAAGATAGTGTGACAGTTTGTGACAGGGGGGGAGGGGGGTCCGGCCATGTGTGACGTGACAGTGTTTTATATTAAATAGTATTTGTTTTGTCAATTAAAAAAGTGTGAGTACTTTAGGGGGGGAGGGGGGTCCGAGATTTGTGACAAGGGGGAGTAAAAAATTATCAAAAATAGCGTGACGTACTTAATAGACGGCCCCTAAGTAACGATTAAAGATATGGAGACTATCCTACAAAACAAACTGTTTATTGCAAGATGCTTATGAAAAAAAATCAATATCATATTTTTTGAAAAATAAATCGATACACCGCCGCCAGGGAACGATTTAAGTATAAAAGTAATTGATATAGATATATATGAAGGCAATTAATATAAATATATTTCTAATATGCTGTTTTTTCCCATTAGGGTGACGTTATACTGTTGCAATGTATTTTAAACCACCAACACAATTTTGAAAAAAATGACCAGAAAATGTGTTATATTGTTGCTGAAAGCAGTGCTAAACTATTCACTCTATTCCTCACCCGTAGGAAGCGCTGAACTTGAAGATGCTGAAGAAGGAAGCACTGGCCGACACCAAGATTTTCTTCTTATCGGTCGAGGAGCTGGACATAAACTTTCTAGACAAGTAGTCGTCCTTGACCAAACCCGCCCCGGCAGTAACACTGGTCAGAACGTGGGTCCCTGGGGAAGTGTCAAGCTTTCATTGTAAACCAACGTTTAATCATAAACTTCTCAAAATGTAGTAAAGTTTACATTCTCTATACATACTGTCGAATCTGTAATACATTCGTAAAACATATACATTTTTAAAAAAAAATAACATTAATTTGTCTACGTGTTGTGTCAAAGTATTGAGCCAGATAACATGTCAGTGTTCTGTCAAAGGTGTGTTGAATGAGCCAATTAACACGTCCGTGTTCCTATCCTATCCTATCAATACAGACGCTCCTTCTATGCAGAAGATAGTTGCGTCCACAGACCATGACAGATGATCTGTTGGCAAGTGATGCAGCATTTACAGGCCACGGCTTTGTGGGTTCCACGCATTACCCAGCCGCCTAACTACATGTAGTATTAGGTACCCATTCGGAGCGGGGTGACTCAGGGACGCCCTAGGCGCCGGGAACAAGCCCTTGCCTTCACACGGATTCGAACCCGTGACCATCGGTACGACAGTCCAGTGCGCTGCCACTCGACCACCGCGTCCCCCAAGGTTCTGTCAAGGTGTGCTGTATTGAGCTAAATAACATGTCCGTTTTCTGTCAAGCTGTGTAACATGCCCGTTGTGTGTTAAGGTATGTTGACAAGTATGTTGTATTGAGACGGATAACAAGCGGACCAGTTGATCATGGCAGGTTAACGGAGAGCGTGTCAGGGTGTGTTACACACATTGAGCCAGATAGCACGGCAATGGTGTGATATAGCGGGCCAGTTAATCATGACAAGTTAAGGTGAGCGTGTCAGGGTGATAGCGTACCAAAAAAAATCCCTATTATTGGGATTTTTAAAATCCTTTATATTAACTCGTGGTGTCTGTTTGGTTGGTTGCTTGCTTGTTTGTCGAAAAACTTTGGATTGATTTTTAACCCACTTTCTCGTAAGGTAGCGAGCTGAAATTTTGCAGGCAGTTTCGTGCCGATGATAAAAACGATGTGTCAAAATTTCAAACCGATCACATGTACTGTCATTAAATTATTGAATTTTTAGATTATGTTATTTATCTCTATGTATCATGTTTTTTTTGTTGAGATAGAGTGTCGCGGTGCTTATGATATTGAACGACCTTTTTAATACTTTCCTGTTGCGCGATTCGGTGCGTATTATATGGACGATAATTTTTAAAAATATATTCCCGATGCGTGAGCATTAAATTAAACATGTTTTACGAGACATAACTAAAATTTTGTATTTTTGGATTGTCTTGCTCTGCGTATTATAATGAACATTTCTTTTATTTATGTCTTCTATATAAAGGATTTATAGTCAAAAACTTGTTTTTTTACGTTTTTAAAAATTAAAACTTGATATATTATTTTTTAAAAATAATAATTTTAAAATTAATAAGCGCAAGTAAATAAAGTCGAAATCATATCTACAAAAGGAAAATATGCTATGAAAACAGCAACAAGAGACGTTTTTTTAATGACTAGCAGAATTTCGAACATATTCTAGTTAACAATTTGAATCTTAAAAAAACAAAACTTTATAATGCAAATTTTACTTATTAAGTTCGGTAACAAAGGCTTGAAATTTTAAAATAAATGTTTACAGCCTTTTAGTGAAGTTTTTGAAGATTACCATAGATGATTAGACGATTTGACAAGATGAAGAAGAATAATAGACAATGAGATTATACGAAGGAGAAGGAAATGAATGACGTATGAATGTTTGTATCAAATGAAGCTTTTCAAGGAACACATTTTGAAGTTTCTTCCATAGAGTTGCACATACGTGTAATAATAATTTGATACAACATTTTTAAAAAGTGTTTTATCGCTAGTAACTCTCACCAAAATCTCTGACAAGCAGCTGACCAGAATACCTGGCCTGTTCCGTCTGATTAAGTTCCAAATGGGCAGCGATGGTCAGCAGGCGACTCTTGAACTGTGGACTCAGCTGAGGGTCGGGCTGCAGCTTTACCTCATACCTGGCCAAACAAAACTTGTATAAAACGTCAACGAACTCGTGCTCTACATCACTAATTACTCGATGGCAAATTGAATCTTTAAAATGGTATCGGTTTAGGCGAAAACAATTGATGAATTTGTGTATTAGTCCCCCAACCTTCAGTCACTGATACCCTTTATGAGTAGCCCCTCGGAGTATTATTTTCACTGACGTATATGCAAAACCTCAATTTTTCACAGGATACATAATGATCAGAATACTTGCTGTGGGTACTTAATAAATAGAAGAAGTAACCAAAACAGATAACTGAAACTTTAGTAAAAACATTAGTACTCGCCCCAACTTACTTGTGGTATCGGAGCTGCACCCGGACGGTGGAGGAGTCATCTCCGATCTGTGTGCTCTTCATGTGGTCATGCTCGTAGGAGAACTTGCCGTCAATGGACACGGGGCCCAGGGTGAAGCCCGCCTCGATGTTGATGGTGTCAGACGTGAGGGACCTGGCCTCGTGCCAACTGTCTATGATCTCGGCGAATGTCTCAACCTTGCTGGTCTATATGGGAAATAAGTAGAAGGTAATAGTTTACGTCTCTACCTTGCTGGTCTGTTTTGGGGTTATAAGTAGCAGGTTATAATTTGTCTTTTGTGACATAATTGATATTTTACTTATTTTTTTCGTATTGTGATATGATTTTTTGTTTACCATTGAGTAAGCTATTGGTGTTTTAACATTTGGTAGGGTATTGGTATTTTAACATTTGGTAGGCTATTGGTATTTTAACATTTGGTAGGCTATTCGTATTTTAACATTTGGTAGACTATTGGTATTTTAACATTTGGTAGGCTATTGGTATTTTAACATTGGTAGGCTATTGGTATTTTAACAATTGGTAGGGTATTGGTATTTTAACATTTGGTAGGCTATTGGTATTTTAACATTTGGTAGGCTATTCGTATTTTAACATTTGGTAGACTATTGGTATTTTAACATTTGGTAGGCTATTGGTATTTTAACATTGGTAGGCTATTGGTATTTTAACAATTGGTAAACTATTGGTATTGTAACATTTGGGAGGCTATTGGTATTTTAACATTTGGTAGGCTATTGGTATTTTAACATTTGGTAGGCTATTGGTATTTTAACAATTGGTAAACTATTGGTATTTTAACATTTGGTAGGATATTCGTATTTTAACATTTGGTAGACTATTGGTATTTTAACATTTGGTAGGCTATTGGTATTTTAACATTTGGTAGGCTAATGGTATTTTAACATTTGGTAGGCTATTGGTATTTTACCATTTGGTAGGCTATTGGTATTTTACCATTTGGTAGACTATTGGTATTTTAACATTTGGTAGACTATTGGTATTTTAACATTTGGTAAGCTATTTTGATAAGATTATTACTATTTCACCATTATGATAAATAGATAAGACGATTGCTATTTTATTTTCGGTGCGACCGGCGTTATCTTACTTTATATCGAGGTGAACATATACTTTCCTGTAATCTAAAGTATTGTTAATATTTTTGAAAGACTCTGAGAACCCAAATTTAAAATAATTTAAAAAAAACATTTTTTTGTTTTTATAAAGCAAAGAAGTTTACTGCTCTCTTTGTCCCACAAACGACATGCTAGGCATAGTTATTAGAAACGAGAGATGGCTGCTAGATTCACATCTTGTAAACGTTCAGTAAATAACGATAACATTAATTCATTTACAATGAATCTGAATGCGGTATTGTTATAGCTAGATTGTTTGTTGGATAACGTGTAGGACGACAGGTAAAGGACAATAATGATAGACGGCGAATGTCGCATTCTAAAATTGTCGTTATGGGTCGGTTAAAGTTCTTGAATGATATCACACAACTAGTGGGGGATTTTCGATAAAGACACTAATTTAGTTACGAACGTAAGGATACAATTTAAAAAACAAATAAATAAATACCTTAAGAGGAATCGTGTAGACATCGTTAGGAATTAGAAAGTTGCCGTCATCTGTAACCTTGCAGTTGCTGAAGTTGAAGGACACCACAAGGCCGGTCTCAAGGTTACGGAGATTATCCCAACCAATACCTGGAAGAACCTGAACATTACGAACAAGATTACCTTCTAATAATGGGAACTTTTATAGTGAGACTACTATCTGATGGGGACTTTTATAGTGAGACTACCATTTTATAATGCGGACTTTCATAGTGAGACTACCATGTGATGAGGAATTTTAAAGGGAGACTACCATCTGATGGGGTCTTGTTCAGTAAGAAAACCTTAAAATGAGGAATTCAACTATATTTTAATGGGATGGGGTTAATAGTGGAAATATATTTTAGTAAGAGGGCTTCTATATAATGAGTCTATGTTTCAGAGGAAAAATGTCATTTGGCCGAGTCATTACACAACTGACTGATTTTCAGTTTTGCTCAAGTTAATTTTGAAATAACTTCCAGAACAAAGTCAAACACTATCAATGAATTTAAAACTCTGTTTTATGCAAAGATTGAAAGTATTTAGTTATTTATTAACGTATTAAATTTACAAACATAAATAATCGGCATGCAAGATAATGATAATGTACGGTAAAACATTGAAATAAACAAGACTTAGTTATTCATTAAATTATCCCTACATTTAGTGGTCTTGAAAGACGAGAAACGATTCTCTTAGTAAGTCTTATAAATAGAAAATGTTATTTTATAACAATGGACACCACATAAATATGATGATGATTATCGCTTTCTTGTTGCGCTCTGATGTTCAAAACTCTCTCACGTAACAAAAAGACACTTGCGACCGTCGGCATAGTAGCTAGAACAAAATATTACCTTTAGAGTAACTTTTATCAATTAGAATGATTTAAAACCAACTGAACAAATAAAGTTTTTCTCGAGCACAAAAAATTAACCAACAACATAAACAAAATAATACTAATAAACGATTGTTTTGATGACAACGACTATTCAAATCAGGCAGATTTTAGAAGGACTTTTTAGTTAATTCGTTCTGATGTGGAGACACAATTTATATTTATATATATATATATATATATATATATATATATATATATATATATATATATATATATATATATATATATATATATATATATATATATATATATATATATATATATATATATATATTAATATAGGGGCCTAACTATGTTTTTTCTGACTAAGGTAATCTTAGGTGTCTGTGATGAAGTAGGTGAGAATTGACATACGTATTTTTTAATTTAATTATTAAAAAAATTCTTCAAATAGAGACAAGAAACTACAAAAAATTTTTTAAAAAATAAATTAATTAATAAAACTAGATACGCCCAGCGGCGTAGACACGCCGCAGACTCGCTCATGGATAGTGCAAAGAAAGGGGGGAAAGAACGGACACAAACTACAGCACGAAGAAAATCAAAACAACCCTTTTGAACGTCGGTGGGGGGAAACCACCGAGTCCGTGTAGGTCTCGAGACATTGGCACTGCAGTTATCTACCTGCCCACCACCCTTCCCCACTCTAGCTTGCCAACCATAAACTGTGATTGTTCGATCCTAGCGAGGGTCAGCCATGTTCGCAAAAAAGTGTGAAAAGAACGGGCACAAACACACATTTCTAAAAATTAAAAAATAATGTTTTTGGTTTGGCTTGAACCCAAGAACTTGCGCGTGTAAGGCGGACGTGATAACCTCTACACTAGGAATCGCATGTTATTCTGTGAAGGAACAACGCAAGTGAACGCAAAAACCATTGTTGGTCTCGAGACATGCCCCTCTCTCCACCAACTCCGCTTGCCAACTATAAACTTATAGGTCGACCCCCGCGAGGTTCATTCGTCATGCTTATTTGCACATACTCGCTCTTGCTTTGGTCAATTATAGATATATATTTATGAAATGATACTAAATGTTTTAAAATATAAATTTTTAGAATTTAATTAATAATAATAAATAATCCTAAGATATTTAAAAAAAAATATTTCAGAACTCAATTTAAGTATAAAAATATGGTATATAAAAAAATTAACATCAATATATAAATTTAAATTCAGAATTCAACGTCTCCCTTCAACAAACTACAAATCCGAAAAAGGTTTTAAAAAAGTAAGACAAATAAATGCACGCTGTTTTGTTTTTGTTTTTGAAAATATTTTTTTATTAAAATGGAAGGGACGAGTGTGTGTAGGAAACGCTCATGGGGCAACACATACCTCAAACCTCTGTACATCCAGGTTGCTATGTTTTGAAAGATCCTGGCACCTGTGTGGGTCCCCCACGGGCCACTCCGACTCAAAGACTCCCAGGGTTCTCTCATCATGGGCTGGAGCTGATTTCACCACTGCCAGGGCTATCAAAATGATGACCAGCATCTCCATACCAACAAGTGGACCGTGAGTCAGGTTCATGTCAACCAACTGAATAAGAACTACACCAGTTCCAGTGAGTAAAAACTTAAACTTTTATAAATAATTTCAATAACATAGATAATAATAATAATAATGATAATGATAATAATAATAATAATGATAATGATAATAATAATAATAATGATAAAAATATAAACACGAGTAGTAATAAAAATTATAGTAATAAGAAATAATACAGATGAATTAAAAAAGTACCTGTGAGTAGAACTAAAACTTATATAAACAAATAAACATAAACACAGATTAATAATAATAATAATGATAAATTCAAAACAGTTGGGCAGCGAATCTCACAATTACTGTAACTTACTCCTAAAATACTTTGAACTATTTAAGATTTCAAATGTAGCCGTATTCGAACAATTAGTAACTGTTATCAGAAGTTGAAATAAAAGAAGGAAAAAACAACATTGAAATATCCAAAATTCCTGAAGTTAAATTTGAACACCACGTATGCTATCAGCCATGGCTTTTTAACTTCCTGATTTCAATTTTTCTTTTTTTTAAATTCCATTTTTTTATCTCGTACATTGGATACGTAATCCATCCCCATTAATCCGCCCGATTTCTCACTTCTTTACCCCACTTCAGCACCTCCCCCCCCTCCCCCCACAAAAAACCCTAATATCTTGTCCCTTGAAAGTATAAGGTATTATGTCGATGAGATAACTTCTTTGTGAGATGTTAGCAGCAGTAAAAGGATTTTTGGTCTTGTGTAGTGGCTTGAATAGTTTTATCTAGTTCTGAAACGGTCTGAAAGACTTCACCGAAACACCAAAGAAGGCAAAGAGGAAAAAAAAATAAAGACAGATTTTAAAATGAAAGACTTACGTTTTTCCTGGTGAATATTCACAACTGACAAGCGAGGGATACGAGACATGCCCTCATGTGTGTTTTACTGTGGCTCCCCTCTTTGAGTTTAACGAGGCCTCCCCTCATGTGAGTGATACGAGACCTTCCCTCATGTGAGTGATACAAGGCCTCCCCTCATGTGAGTGTTACGAGACCTTCCCTCATGTGAGTGATACGAGACCTTCCCTCATGTGAGTGATACAAGGCCTCCCCTCATGTGAGTGATACAAGGCCTCCCCTCATGTGAGTGTTACGAGACCTTCCCTCATGTGAGTGATACGAGACCTTCCCTCATGTGAGTGATACAAGGCCTCCCCTCCTTTGAGTGATACAAGGCCTCCCCTCATGTGAGTGATACGAGACCTTCCCTCATGTGAGTGATACAAGGCCTCCCCTCATGTGAGTGATACAAGGCCTCCCCTCATGTGAGTGTTACGAGACCTTCCCTCATGTGAGTGATACAAGGCCTCCCCTCATGTGAGTGATACAAGGCCTCCCCTCATGTGAGTGTTACGAGACCTTCCCTCATGTGAGTGATACGAGACCTTCCCTCATGTGAGTGATACAAGGCCTCCCCTCATGTGAGTGATACAAGGCCTCCCCTCATGTGAGTGATACAAGGCCTCCCCTCATGTGAGTGATACAAGGCCTCCCCTCATGTGAGTGATACAAGGCCTCCCCTCATGTGAGTGTTACGAGACCTTCCCTCATGTGAGTGATACGAGACCTTCCCTCATGTGAGTGATACAAGGCCTCCCCTCATGTGAGTGTTACGAGACCTTCCCTCATGTGAGTGATACGAGACCTTCCCTCATGTGAGTGATACAAGGCCTCCCCTCATGTGAGTGATACAAGGCCTCCCCTCATGTGAGTGTTACGAGACCTTCCCTCATGTGAGTGATACGAGACCTTCCCTCATGTGAGTGATACAAGGCCTCCCCTCCTTTGAGTGATACAAGGCCTCCCCTCATGTGAGTGATACGAGACCTTCCCTCATGTGAGTGATACAAGGCCTCCCCTCATGTGAGTGATACAAGGCCTCCCCTCATGTGAGTGTTACGAGACCTTCCCTCATGTGAGTGATACAAGGCCTCCCCTCATGTGAGTGATACAAGGCCTCCCCTCATGTGAGTGTTACGAGACCTTCCCTCATGTGAGTGATACGAGACCTTCCCTCATGTGAGTGATACAAGGCCTCCCCTCATGTGAGTGATACAAGGCCTCCCCTCATGTGAGTGATACAAGGCCTCCCCTCATGTGAGTGATACAAGGCCTCCCCTCATGTGAGTGATACAAGGCCTCCCCTCATGTGAGTGTTACGAGACCTTCCCTCATGTGAGTGATACGAGACCTTCCCTCATGTGAGTGATACAAGGCCTCCCCTCATGTGAGTGATACAAGGCCTCCCCTCATGTGAGTGATACAAGGCCTCCCCTCATGTGAGTGATACAAGGCCCCCCCTCATGTGAGTGATACAAGGCCTCCCCTCATGTGAGTGATACAAGGCCTCCCCTCATGTGAGTGATACAAGGCCTCCCCTCATGTGAGTGATACAAGGCCTCCCCTCATGTGAGTGATACAAGGCCTCCCCTCATGTGAGTGATACAAGGCCTCCCCTCATGTGAGTGATACAAGGCCTCCCCTCATGTGAGTGATACAAGGCCTCCCCTCATGTGAGTGATACAAGGCCTCCCCTCATGTGAGTGATACAAGGCCTTCCCTCATGGGAGTGATACAAGGCCTCCCCTCATGTGAGTGATACAAGGCCTCCCCTCATGTGAGTGATACGAGGCTTCACCTAATCTGTGAGCTAACCCGAAATAGTACGATGAATGACCTCCACATTATAGACATACAAACAAAATGTGTAACCACAAACTTCGACTACAGGTTTTGGGGAAAAACAAACACACACACACACAAAATGCACACACAAAAAGCAAACAAACAAGGAAAAAAATCAAACAAAAAGGAAGAGAAAAAAAATCATGCGTCTATAATTAAGGGGGTTTTAAAATGATTTTGTTTTTAAAACTAATGACCAAAACTATGTCTCAAGAGATCTCTTTCAACACTCCCCGAGTGAATGTAAAATTCTAATAGTTAAATAAGGCGCCATCCTTATATTACGTACGCACAAAAACTCCCCCATGTTGCACCCCGTTCATTTTCGGGACCCCTCCCCTATGCGTACGTACAAATTAGCTCCCCTCCCCCCCCCTTTGAAAAATTAATTTTTTTTAGTAAAGTGATATAATTTTCACTCTTTATAGATTTTTGTGATATCGATTTTTTTTATGATCAAAGTATTAAAATATAATTGCTTGAACACTTCATCAAAATAACTGATCAAATAGAACAATATATGCATTGAAATCGTCGTCCTGTTATGTATATAGGTAAATGCATAAAATAAAAACAGGGTATTAGTAGGCCTGACAGGACGTAACACAACAGCGAACGTTTCGGCAAAGAGCCTTCTTCAACGGACAAATAGTACACAAATGAAACGAATAAAACGAAATAATAGAAAAAAACACTTAGCTGCGGTGAAATCCAAGTAGTCCAGTAAAGATTTTACTGGACTACTTGGATTTCACCGCAGCTAAGTGTTTTTTTCTATTATTTCGTTTTATTCGTTTCATTTGTGTACTATTTGTCCGTTGAAGAAGGCTCTTTGCCGAAACGTTCGCTGTTGTGTTACGTCCTGTCAGGCCTACTAATACCCTGTTTTTATTTTATGCATTTACCTTTTTAAAAGCCTGATTGCAGTCTCACCCCCATTACTTTGTTATGTATATATAACGGCTGAGGCACCTGTGGGCGAAAGAGAATCTTTCATTAGTTTCAAGAAATGGAAATATGGGGCCTTCCATAAATGACTTAGCACACCTAAAAAAAATAGGGGGGGGGCGTCGTAACACACTGGTGTTAGGGAGAGGGGGGAGTTTAAGAATTGTGACGTCACGTCAAAATACGCAACTTTAAATAAAGTTCCACTTAAATATTTAGTTGCTTACAATTTATTTTATGACGTTTTTACATGGCTTCACGCGTGTTGCGATATTAGAATGCGGCCTACACTAAATAAATACATAAATGACAAAAAGTGATTTTAAACGTGCTCATTTTCAAATAGCGAAAACGTTTTTATTTGGGGTGGGGGGATGGGGAGTATTGTGACGTAATATTTGAAAAAAGGGGGGGTCTAATTTTTTTGGGACGAGGGGGGAAGAGGGGGTGAAAAATCGGCCAAAATCGCGAGACGTCAATTATGGACGGCCCCTATAATCAGACGGATATATTTTAAGTACTGATTTTAGTAATGTGTGAAAGTTTGGTCTGAAACAAATGTTAATTACTTCCAAGTAACTAAAAGTTCAGAATTTCGTTTGCATTATATTATATAAAACAGTCAGTTGGTCTCGAATGCCGTTTGAAGCCTGAGCGGTTTACGTTACCAGGCTTAGTATTATGCTAAATAAATTTGTTGTGCGTACGTACACATTCAGTCGAGACCCCCCTCCCCCGTACGCATCCGTACGCAAATTCCCTTTAATAACCCCCCACCCCCACCCACATTTTGTACGTAATATATGGATGGCCCCTAATAACAAAAGTGAAAAAGATGGAAAATCCTAAAAATATTTTTAAAAAACATTGGGGGAAAAAACACTTGTCTATTTGTTTAATATTTTTATTTCCTTCCAGATAAGAACAGTCAACATTACTTGGCCTATTTCATGGCCGCATTTGGTTGAAATAAAGTTGGGGGGGGGCACAACAAAAACAGATAAGTCATGAACAGGAAGTTTAAAGAATTACTTCCCCAAAACATAAAGTTTAACGTCTGATAGTCTATATAATATTAAGACTATTACTCGGCCAAGGGCCGGATTAAGCCATCTTGGTGCCCTAGGCGCAAACCCACACGGGTGTCATGTCCACTTGTGCCCCGGGCCCCCGATCCTCCACTGACCTCAATATTATGCAAAAAACTAACAAAGTTGTTGACACTTATTTAAAACATACAAAGGGTATTTCTGTATAAAAATTAATAGTTAATTATTTTTTTAATAGTAATAATAATAGACTAAAATCATGTAACTTTTTTAATAGACATTTTAAAGTTCTATTTTCTAGAGTTTCATCTTGAAAAATCTTTGAGTATATAATCAAATTTAATTTTGCGCAACATGTCTGCCTCAATCATCAGAAGAGATAAGGAATCAAGCCTCTCTTGTTTCATAGTCGATCTACTTGGATTTTTTGTACGTTTCAAATGAGAATGAAAAGAACCCGTAAAAACCAAGTTCTTTACTATAAATCCTCTATGTACGAGACATAACTAAAAGAATGTTCATTATAATACGCAGCGCAAGACAATCCAAAAACAATTTTTTTAGTTATGTCTCGTAAAACGTGTTTAATATAATGCGCACCGATCGGGAATATATTTTTTAAAATTATCGTCCATATAATAAGCTCCGAATCTCGCAACAGGAAAGTATAAATAAAAAGGACGTTCAATATGATACGCATCGCGACACTCTATCTAAAAAATAACATGATACATTGTGATAAATAAAATAATCTAAAAATTCAATAATTTAATGACAGTACATGCGATAGATCTGAAATTTTGATACATCGTTTTATCATTGGCACAAGACTGAATGCAAAATTTCAACTCGCTAACTTACGAGGAAGTGGGTTATAAATATATCCAAAGTTTTTTTGACAAACAAGCAAGCAAGGGCTCAGACAGCACGAGTTAATATAAAGGATTTAAACAGAACCTGTAAAAAACAAAGTTTTTTTTACTATAAATCCTTTATGTACGAGACATAACTTAAAGAATGTTCATTATAATACGCAGCGCAAGACAATCCAAAAATAGAAAATTTTAGTTATGTCTCGTAAAACGTGTTTAATATATTGCGCACCGATCGGGAATATGTTTATAAAAAGTATTGTCAATATAATACGCAACAAATCGCGCAACAGGAAAGTATTAATAAAAAGGGCGCTCAATATAATACGCACCGCGACACTCTATCTCAAAAATTTACCATGATACATAGAGATAAATAAAATAATCTAAAAATTCAATAATTTAATTAAAGTACATGCTATCGATCTGAAATTTTAATACATCGTTTTTATCATCGGCACGAAAAGCCTGCAAAATTTCAGCTCGCTAGCTTACGAGGAAGTGGGCTAAAAATCGATCCAAAGTTTTTTCGACAAACAAGTAAACAAGCAAGAAATCAACCAGACACCACAAGTTAATATAAAGGATTTAATTTTTAAAAACCGTAAAAAAAAGTTTTTGACTATAAATCCTTTATGTACGAGATGTAACTAAAATAATGTTCATTATAATACGCAGCGCAAGACTATCCAAAAAATACAAAATTGCAGTTGTGTCGTAAAACATGTTTAATATAATGCGCACCGATCAGGAATAAGTTTATAACAATTGTTGTCAATAAAATACGCACCTTATTGCGCGACAGAAAAGTTGTTCTATATAATACGCACCGCGACGCTCTATCTCAAAAAATAACATGATACATAAAGGTAACCCCTCAGGTTGCTAAACCAAGGTTAAATAATGTGCGATTCAATATTATTACATTTGCGATATGGTAATGTCGATTACACGCGGTTACCAGGACAATGTAAACATGTTCTTGTTTGTGCCCCCAAACGCTTGGGGCTCTATGCACGTGCCTTGTTTTCCTAATGGTTAATCCAGGCCTGATTCGGCCTCAGAGGCACAATAAAAAAAACCAGAGCGTGAAGTTTATCCACCTGAAGTTGTAACAGTGGCGCCGCTCTTTTGTTCCATTTCTGTGGCCACATATCTTTATCCGCCTCTACATGATTAGAACAAGCCCACATAGCAGGTCAAGAGTTTTGATCGCTACCATAGCAAAAATACCTAATAAATAGAAATAAAAAAAAGATTTGTAAAAAACACGTTTTTATAAGCGGACTAAAAAAAGAAGAAAATAATTTAAAACATATAAGTTCAAGAACTAATTTAATATGACTAAAAACGTGGGGCGGGCGCTTATGAGGTTTAACATTTGCAGTTCATTCATTCTCTCACTTATAGATCTCTCTTTTGTCTTCTAAATTATAAATCTTTAATTTTATACCAAACACCCGCCCCACGTTTTTAGTCATATTAAATTACTACTTGAACGTACAAGTTTTAAATTATTTTCTTCTTTTTAGTCCAGTTGTAAAAACGTGGTTTTTAAAAATCTTTTTTTACTTCTATTTATTTTATTCTTTTTAGTCTAAGTGTATGCTATGGTGAGTTTTGAAGTATTGATTATGTTCATATATAATACGCATTGCCCGACAAACACTTACAGACTGGAAATGACTGATCTCCTCTTGATGTTAAACATGGTTGATGTGGTCGGGGTTGGTGTGAACTCGGCATGTGAATGTAATGTAAACAAGAGCAGACGGATAATACATATGCGTATATATAGATAAACTAAAAAGTTCAATAATTTAATAACGGTACATTCTATCGATCTGAAATTTTGATACAATCTATTGTTATCCAAGATCTATCTGTGGTAAAATTTTGAGATCTCTAGGACCATCAGAAGTGGTTTAATGTTACGTTGGCAGATTTGAAAAATTGTGGACAAACAGGAACAAAAGTGATTTAATAAAAATGTGGTCAAAAATAAAGGTAAAAATGATTTTTAAAAACCACTTTTTTACAAGTGGACTAAAAAAAAGAAAATAATTTAAAACTTGTAACTTCAAGTACTTCGATCTAATATGACTAAAAACGTGGGGTGGGTGCTTATGAGGTTTCACATATGCGGTTCACTCATTCTCTCACTTATAGATCTCTCTTTTGCCTTCTAAATTAGAAATCTTTAATTTTTATACCAAACACCCGCCCCACGTTTTTAGTCATGTTAAATCGAAGTACTTGAACTTACAAGTTTTAAATTATTTTCTTCTTTTTTGTCCAGTTGTAAAAACGTGGTTTTTAAAAATCATTTTTTTTACCTTTATTTATTTTATTCTTTTTAGTCCACTAATAAAAACATGGTTTTTAACAATATTTTTTTACTTCTATTTATTTTACCTATCAGCGCCCGCCCAACGTTTAATAACAAAGCGATGAGGTCACTAGGTGAACTCTTCGCGTGAAATTAAACTACGGCTGGCGGGTATAGATGCTTATATAAAGATAAACTAAGAAATGCATTAATTTAATTACGGTACATTCAATCGATATAAAATTTTGATACAATGTATTGTCATAAAATATCTATCTGTGGTAAAATTTTGAGCTCTCTAGGACAATTAGAAGTGGTTTAATTTTACGTTGGCAAGTTTGAAAAATTGCGAACAGACAGACACGAAAGCAAGTATATAATAAAATAAACTAAAAAGTTCAATAATTAAATTTCGGTGGATTCGTATCGATCTGAAATTTTGATACAATGCATTGTCATCCAAGATCTATCTGTGGTAAAATTTTGAGATCTCTAGGATCATAAGAAGTGGTTTAATTTTACGTTGGCAGATTTGAAAAATTGTGGACAGACAAACAAACAATGCCACATGAACGAAAGCGAGTTAATAAAAACGTAGTAAAATAAAAAAAAATAAGTGTAATACAATAAAAGATGTGCTGCCCTTGCCCCCATTTCCCCCTTGTCTACAATCTCAACAACAGTTTTTTTTTGTGCTGTGACCCTGAGAGTGACCTTGTCATGGCCTGTCACCACCAGTGTACGGAGGATGTTCATGCGACGGCCCTCACTGTAGGCCAGGTGGCCATTTCCAGAAAGATTCCTTTTTAAGAGAGACCGATACTGCCAGGTTGATGCCTGGCGGCATCCCAGATCCCGTTATCAGGAGGCTCAACTTTGATGATAAGTCTTTGAACGAAAGCAACAGTCCAAAACCCTGGAGTGATTACGCAAAGTGATGATACCGAGTGTGGCCGCTGTAAGGATAAAATATTACAGAAAAGATATCACATTTAGAAGATGTGAACGGCAATGAGCTCCGGGTTCTTGAAAAAAGTCATGAAACAACCCTTGCTGTACAAACAACCTTGAGGGACTCAGTGGGCCTGAACAAATCAGTTTTTTCCTGCTTGACAGGAAGAATAATATACAGGGATTTCTTGTTGATGATGTCTTGGTGGAGGAAGACCCTGGTGGCCATTTGAACAGTTCCATCGACAAGTCTGCGGGAATATTTCAAGGGAATTTTTGTATTTATTACAATCATTGAAAAATACGTTTCATATACACAGTAATTTACATGGTATTTATTAAATTCCAAGGCTATGCTATATGAGCACAGTATTGGTATTTTTGGTACTTGGTATTTTTTACACCGCAAGGCTATGTTTTATTTACAAAGTACTTTAATTGTTTTAATTACACCGTAAGGCTATGTTATATGAACTCAGCACTCTTTTTTTATTACACTTGAAAATATTTTATATACACAGTACTTTACTTGACATTTATTGCACTTGATAGCTATTTTTATATACACAGTACTTTACTTTGTATTTATCACACTGTAAGGCTATGATTATGAGCTCAGTACTTTACTTGGTATTTATCATGGTGAACGCCTATGTTTTATATATCCCAATACCTAACTCGGTATATATTACACTGTATGTCAGGTAAGTTTTATAAGCTAACTACTTGTTTGGAAGTTTATTACACTGTAAAGCTATGTGCTCAGTACTTTACTTGGTGTTTATTATAATTAGGATAGAGATTAAAATCTTTCTCATGTACAGGGAATAATAATAATAATAATAATGCAGATGCTGGAACAGGTTAAATACTTTAATTTTTTTTTGAATGACATTTATGAGTAAAGTTGGAGCAAGAGTAGTAAAGAATAAGTGTTTTAGCTTGTGAGTATCTCTTATATTTTCGTAGACAAGAGTGTGGGGGGGGGGATAATTAGATTTAGACTTAGCTACAGGAGGCACACACCAATCGTACGAATAGACCATGATTAGATGCAAAGGCAAAGTATGATAGAAAAATATACAATTTACTAATTACTAAAGAAGAGACTTAAATTTCCATTTAAAGTGAAGTTACTTATTTTTTCTCACAAGTCTTGCAAAACATTATTATCTCAATGAAAAGGCACAAACAAAATTATTTAATGTAAATAAACAAATAAATAAGATAAAATAATGATTAAATTTGTATTTCTTTAGGATAGATCAATTTAATGTCTAATAAAAAATATTTAGCAGTTGAGATAAAATTGTGTTCGTTCTGATGACACTGTCATGTACAGTTAGTCATTCTGAAATCTTTGCGTCACATGTTGGTGTTTCAAGAAGGTCCCTTATAAGCAAGGTCCCACGTGTTTAAGTGTAAGGCCAAGGTTTTCTCTGCAAACAACAAAAAGTGGAATTTATTGTATAGCTTACATAATGAAGCCAACCTTGTAAAATGTCAAACGTATGTATCATTACTATCATCTAATTCAGGGGTCTCCAAACTACGGCCCGCGGGCCAGATGCGGCCATCGAGGCCCTCTCATCCGGCCCCTGGAGACCTTTTAATCTAAAAAAAAAGATAATTTGTTTACCTATAGTTTACCACAAAACTGTATGTAGTTGGCCCTCAAACTGCTGTGTGACAGTTAATGTGGCCCTCCAGCAGAAAAGTTTGGAGACCCCTGCAATTTATAAAGCAAATGCATCCACATTTTTTTTCTAAAACATCACTAAGACACTCATGTCACACATCACTATCACTACAATTTTTCATATAACTTCCTAAATCCTATATCATTTTTTCATGTAACATACCACATGTCATAATACATCTTGGAACATACAACTTCTCAAATCACATTAAGGTAAAGTGATAAGGGGCCGTCCATAAAGTACGTCACGCTATTTTTGACCATTGTTGAACCCCCCCTCCCCCCCCGTCACAAACTTCACAACTTCTCGGGACCCCCCCCCCTAAAGTACGTCACACTTTCCAAAATTTTTTTAATTAGCACCTAATTAAAATATTTAATTTAATACTTAAAATACACTTCACTATTACATTGTATTAAAATATAAAATTTCCACTTAAAAGTAGGGATGTACCGGATTCAAAATTTTGAAATCCGGCTGGAGTTGAAATGGGCCGGATTTATGAAGTGAAATCCGGCTGGAGCTGGTATCAGATTTGTTAAAATGGCCAGATTCCGGATTTTCCGGGGCCATTGTGATTATGAATATATATATATATAAATTAGGGTTCTACAGACCAGCCGGATTTATGAAGTGAAATCCGGCTGGAGCTGGTATCAGATTTGTTAAAATGGCCAGATTCCGGATTTTCCGGGGCCATTGTGATTATGAATATATATATATAAATTAGGGATCTACAGACCAGCCGGATTTATGAAGTGAAATCCTGCCGGAGCCGAAGCTGGATTTTTAAAAGTACATAATAAAAAAGAAACAAAACAATTTGACTAAAAAAAGACTAGATTGACAAATTATGTGACCAACTCTTGTGCTATATTTAATCTGTTTATTATGTTCCTATGAATTATATTTCATTCAAAAATATTCACTGGACATCATCTGTGTTCATCCATAGTTACGACTGACATCAATCTTTCACAATCATCGTTTCCTGGAAGGATAATTGCAGACAGATCAACTCGTACTCATCTAGCCACTCAACAGCCTCTGGATGTGCATTTTCTCCTCTGGCAATAGCTGACATGGGTTCTCTTTGACTTATAGAAGTGATTCTCAAAGGACGGATGCATTTTATATGAGTTGATTCTTGAACAGTTTGGGTGGGCACATTCTCCTGAGCCCGAGCTCTGTGTTGTCCGGTATGTTTCTTCAACATTGTTTGTGAGGCAAAATATGAGTGACATACTTTGCAAAGTCGATCAAATAAGCAGATAATCATATGGTTGTACTTTGAAAGCTCCTGTTGATCTTGGCATAATTTCATCAAATTTGAGAGTTTGTGCTACAAACAAGGAAGGAAATTTATGAGAATCTGCATCTGCTCTTTCTGAAGCTTTGAGTCCATCAATTGTTTGGTTGATTGGGATTGGAGGAGGGAAGAATCTTTAAGGTAAAACGTTAAAATAAGAGCTTCGTGCTTTGTCGCAACATTTCATGTCCTGATATTTAATAACAATTTGAGTGAAATATTGGCTGGTGCGAACATGATTGTCAAACCATTCCTGATCCTTCGATATCAGTCCTGCTGTATCCAATTCAGATTTATGAACAACACACTCAGGAGATACGCATTTCAATGCTATTTTGACAGAAAACTAATTCTAATGTTTCACAAAATTTTTGAAAATTATTTTTAAAGCTATTTAAATTCTACTAAAAATATAAATAAATTAGAAAAAAATACTAAAAATAATAAATGTGTGACATCACACATGGCGTGACCCCCCCCTGTCACAAAGTGTCACACTTTCTTAGACCCCCTCCCCTCCCCTCGGAGCGTGACGTACTTTATGGACGGCCCCTAAATATGCAGTGGTACCTCGAGCTACAAATCCTTCAATATACTAAAGATCCAATTTAGGAAAGGCCACTGGAAGATTTTTTTGTTTAAAGATATGATAAAAATCCAAGATAAGAAAAAACGCACAGCTGACAACACTTTTGAAATAACGTAACGTCATTCAACATGCCACTAACAGTTCTGCTCTCCCATTGGTAAATTTCCATCACTGTTGTTATGTCGAAGCTGTGTGTTTGTGCGTGTCATGCATGCTTTATTTACCGTGTAGTTGGTTTGGTGTTTGTGTCCTAAATTCGTGAATATTTTCGTGAAATCTTTGGAAAAGCGTATTTTTATGACCATGGCTTCAAACAAATTTAGAAATAATTAATCGCCTTACTCGAACGGGAAAAGTTCACATCGGTATACATATTATTTAATATTTATTTTATTCTGTTTTCATTGTTTTATAATAATTTATTTATTTGTCTTATAATGTGTACTTTTAAGGCTTGAAGTGTCCCCCTATTCTATTTTTCCACTGTATAGTAAACCATAATATGTTCCACTTTTAACGCAATTTCCCTTGGGAATTGCGTTTATAGATTCGAAATGTCTGGCCAGTCTTTTCGAGGTTTGAACAGCAACTCCTCCTGAACCATACCAGATAGAGGGTTCGGGTCTTTTGAAAATATGTTAAAGAGGTCCCAAGAATGTGCACGGGCCAAAAAATTACAGTAAAGGTTTACTGGATTTCCTGGGAAATAAAAAAAAAGCCGAAAAAATATCAGTACTTTGTCAATTTCTCGCCTACCATAACATCTATCGGGTTGAAACAAACGCCAAACGATAGTTAATAATATTTAGAACAGTGTTGGAGAAGGAATTTTTGAAAAATCTCTTTTGGTTCCACTGCCGTAATTTTAGCAGCAACTTGTAGATAGAAATTGTTTTGTTTAGTTTCACAATTATTGATATGAAATGACTTTTAATGTAATCTAGAATGATAGTTAATGGGTTTCCCGCTTTGTGAATGCAAATTGTTAGACTGTTGCGCGGTGCGCATTATATTGACACATTCTTGGTGTGAAGCTAGAATGATTTCCCTTGAATAAAAAAAGTAGGAAATTCTTTGTATGAAATTGCGTTTAAATACTCATTCCAGTTTGTATTACTAGTTTAGTGTTGTTTCTGTGTGGCTTGGAACGAATTATATATTTTACATGTAATCTTTGTTCGGGATACGAAAGATCTAAGATACGAAAGCCACCCCGGAACGGATTAATTTCGTATCTCGAGGTACCACTGTACTATCTTATACGGGACAACAGACAGGACATAAATAAAGCAAAGATAAAAACACACAATTAGGACAGTGATCAATAATTAAACATGCAGACAACAATCAACACTTACACACAGTGACATTTACCAGTACTTACACAGTGATATTTATAAGTAATTACACAGTGACATTTACCAGTACTCACACAGTGATATTTATAATTAATTACACAGTGACATTTACCAGTACTTACACAGTGATATTTATAAGTAATTACACAGTGACATTTACCAGTACTCACACAGTGATATTTATAAGTAATTACACAGTGACATTTACCAGTACTTACACAGTGATATTTATAAGTAATTACACAGTGACATTTACCAGTACTCACACAGTGATATTTATAAGTAATTACACAGTGACATTTACCAGTACTCACACAGTGATATTTATAAGTAATTACACAGTGACATTTACCAGTACTCACACAGTGATATTTATAATTAATTACACAGTGACATTTACCAGTACTCACACAGTGATATTTATAATTAATTACACAGTGACATTTACCAGTACTTACACAGTGATATTTATAAGTAATTACACAGTGACATTTACCAGTACTCACACAGTGATATTTATAATTAATTACACAGTGACATTTACCAGTACTCACACAGTGATATTTATAATTAATTACACAGTGACATTTACCAGTACTCACACAGTGATATTTATAATTAATTACACAGTGACATTTACCAGTACTCACACAGTGATATTTATAAGTAATTACACAGTGACATTTACCAGTACTCACACAGTGATATTTATAAGTAATTACACAGTGACATTTACCAGTACTCACACAGTGATATTTATAAGTAATTACACAGTGACATTTACCAGTACTCACACAGTGATATTTATAAGTAATTACACAGTGACATTTACCAGTACTCACACAGTGATATTTATAAGTAATTACACAGTGACATTTACCAGTACTCACACAGTGATATTTATAAGTAATTACACAGTGACATTTACCAGTACTCACACAGTGATATTTATAAGTAATTACACAGTGACATTTACCAGTACTCACACAGTGATATTTATAAGTAATTACACAGTGACATTTACCAGTACTTACACAGTGATATTTATAAGTAACTAGCAGACCCGTCGTGCGTTGCAACGATCTCAGTAAAAAGGAATATATATAGATAAAAAATAAATTACATTAACGGTCACCAGGCCCATCAGTTTAAAATATGAAGTTCGAAAATCTGTTCATTTCAATCAATTTCATAACAAAAATATAAATATATGTATCTATATTTCTCAATATCGTGTAAAATTGAATGGGGAATACAATATTAAAAATTTAGTAAAAAACACATTTAGGGCCCCTAGCCCCGATGAAATGGACATTATGAGATCAGTGCCCTATAGAAATTTAATATAGGGTTTTAAGTTTTTATATACCGCGTTTGGTCAAAATCCATTTATTTTCTCATTATCTAACACCTAAACTAATTTTTATATATATGTAGATATAAGGAAAACTACATTAAGGGGCCCCCAGGCCCGTTCAATTCAAGATGTACATTTTGAAAACATGTTCATTTAAATTCATTTTAATCATGGATATATTTCTCAAGATCGTTAAAAACTGAGTGGGAAATAATATCTTAGAGTATACACAAAAAAGACATTTGGGGCCCCCGGCCCATTCGATGTAAGATGTAAATTTCAAAATGCTGTTCATTTTAAATCAGTCTCATCATTGATAATTTTCTTAAGAGCGTTAAAATAGAATGGGAAATAATATCTCAAACACATACGAAAAAATACATTTGGGGCCCCCGGCCCAGAACAATTAAAAATTAGAAGTGCAGTGCTACCAAGTTTTTATATACCAAGTTTGGTTAAGATCGATTCATTTACTCAGTAGTTAGCGCATAAACTCATTTTTATAATGCTCATAAAAGCAAAAAATGACATTAAGGGCCCCAGGGCCCATTTAGTGCAAGATGTCAAGTTCAAAACGCCTGTTTATTTCAGTCAATTTCATTGTGGATATATTTATCTATATTTTTCAAGATATTTAATAATTGAATGGGGAATAAAATATTAAACGTTTATGAAATAAGACATTTTGGGCCCCCAGTCCCGAAGAAATGGACATTAGGAAATTAGTCCCTTTAGTATTTCTATATTGGCTACCAAGTTGTTATATACAAAGTTTGGTTAAGATCCATCAATTTACCTAATAGCTAACGTTTAAACAAATTTTTATATAGCTCATATATAAGAAAATAAATCATTTTATGGGCCCCCGGCGCCCCATGAGTGTTACATTTTGAAAAAAAGTAGTAGCCAGTGACCATCCCAGGAGCGTACTCAAAAGTCTCCAAAAGTTTCATGGCGATCGGATGAATGGTTTAGTCAGCTATACAAGACATGCATACATACATACATACATACATACATACTTTGATTTTTATATACATAGATATAAGATTAGAAAAAAACAACATTAAGGGCCCCCGGGCCCAATCGGTGCAAGAAATTAACTTTAAAATACCTGTTCATTTCAATCTGGATCATGATAGATATATTAGTCAATGCTTTTCAAGATCGTGTAAATCATAACGGGAATAAAGTATTTAACGCTTTAAAAAAAGATTTTGGGCCCCCGGCCCCGAAGGAACGGACATTAGGTGTTCAATGCCATATGGTACTTTAATGTTGGCTATCAAGTAGTTATATACCAAGTTTGGTCAAGATCCATTCATTTTCCAAGCAGCTAAGCCCTAAACTAATTTTTATATAGCTCATATAAGAAGAAATTCTTATTATGGGCCCCCGGCGCCCCATGAGTGTTGAATTTTGAAACAAAGTAGCCTATTTCCATCCCGGGAGCGTACTCAAAAGTCTCCAAAAGTTTCATGGCGACCGAATGAATGGTATAGTCAGCTAACGGGAATAAATTATTTAACGCTTACAAAAATAAAGATTTTGGGCCCCCGGCCCCGAAGGAACGGACATTAGGAGTTCAATGCCATATGATACTTTAATATAGACTATCAAGTTGTTATGTACCAAGTTTGGTCAAGATCCATTCATTTTCCAAGCAGCTAAGCCCTAAACTAATTTTTATATAGCTCATATAAGAAAAAATTCTCATTTTGGGCCCCCGGCGCCCCATTAGTGTTACATTTTGAAAAAAAGTAGCCTATTTCCATCCCGGGAGCGTACTCAAAAGTCTCCAAAAGTTTCATGGCGATCGGATGAATGGTTTAGTCAGCTAACGGGAATAAAGTATTTAACGCTTACCAAAAAAAAGATTTTGGGCCCCCGGCCCCGAAGGAACGGACATTAGGAGTTCAATGCCATATGGTACTTTAATATAGGCTACCAAGTTGTTATGTACCAAGTTTGGTCAAGATTCATTCATTTTCCAAGCAGTTAAGCCCTAAACTAATTTTTATATAGCTCATATAAGAAAAAATTCTCATTATGGGCCCCCGGCGCCCCATGAGTGTTAAATTTTGAAAAAAGTAGCCTATTTCCATCCCGGGAGCGTACTCAAAAGTCTCCAAAAGTTTCATGGCGATCGGATGAATGGTTTAGTCAGGTAACGGGAATAAAGTATTTAACGCTTACAAAAATAAAGATTTTGGGCCCCCGGCCCCGAAGGAACGGACATTAGGAGTTCAATGCCATATGATACTTTAATATAGGCTATCAAGTTGTTATGTACCAAGTTTGGTCAAGATCCATTCATTTTCCAAGCAGCTAAGCCCCAAACTAATTTTTATATAGCTCATATAAGAAAAAATTCTCATTATGGGCCCCCGGCACCCTATGAGTGTTACATTTTGAAAAAAAGTAGCCTATTTCCATCCCGGGAGCGTACTCAAAAGTCTCCAAAAGTTTCATGGCGATCGGATGAATGGTTTAGTCAGCTAACGGGAATAAAGTATTTAACGCTTACCAAAAAAAAAGATTTTGGGCCCCCGGCCCCGAAGGAACGGACATTAGGAGTTCAATGCCATATGATACTTTAATATAGACTATCAAGTTGTTATGTACCAAGTTTGGTCAAGATCCATTCATTTTCCAAGCAGCTAAGCCCTAAACTAATTTTTATAAAGCTCATATAAGAAAAATTTCTCATTATGGGCCCCCGGCGCCCCATGAGTGTTACATTTTGAAAAAAAGTAGCCTATTTTCAACCCGGGAGTGTAATCAAAAGTCTCCAAAAGTTTCATGGCGATCGGATGAATGGTTTAGTCAGCTATAACAGACATGCATACATACATACTTTGATTTTTATATATATAGATTACACAGTGACATTTACCAGTACTTACACAGTGATATTTATAAGTAATTACACAGTGACATTTACCAGTACTCACACAGTGATATTTATAAGTAATTACACAGTGACATTTACCAGTACTCACACAGTGATATTTATAAGTAATTACACAGTGACATTTACCAGTACTCACACAGTGATATTTATAAGTAATTACACAGTGACATTTACCAGTACTTACACAGTGATATTTATAAGTAATTTCACAGTGACATTTACCAGTACTTACACAGTGATATTTATAAGTAATTACACAGTGACATTTACCAGTACTCACACAGTGATATTTATAAGTAATTACACAGTGACATTTACCAGTACTCACACAGTGATATTTATAAGTAATTACACAGTGACATTTACCAGTACTCACACAGTGATATTTATAAGTAATTACACAGTGACATTTACCAGTACTTACACAGTGATATTTATAAGTAATTACACAGTGACATTTACCAGTACTTACACAGTGATATTTATAAGTAATTACACAGTGACATTTACCAGTACTCACACAGTGATATTTATAAGTAATTACACAGTGACATTTACCAGTACTCACACAGTGATATTTATAAGTAATTACACAGTGACATTTACCAGTACTCACACAGTGATATTTATAAGTAATTACACAGTGACATTTACCAGTACTTACACAGTGATATTTATAAGTAATTACACAGTGACATTTACCAGTACTTACACAGTGATATTTATAAGTAATTACACAGTGACATTTACCAGTACTTACACAGTGATATTTATAAGTAATTACACAGTGACATTTACCAGTACTTACACAGTGATATTTATAAGTAATTACACAGTGACATTTACCAGTACTTACACAGTGATATTTATAAGTAATTACACAGTGACATTTACCAGTACTTACACAGTGATATTTATAAGTAATTACACAGTGACATTTACCAGTACTTACACAGTGATATTTATAAGTAATTACACAGTGACATTTACCAGTACTTACACACAGTGATATTTATAAGTAATTACACAGTGACATTTACCAGTACTTACACAGTGACATTTATCAGTACCAACACACAGTGACATTTATCAGTACTTACACACAGTGACTTTTATCAATACTTACACACAGTGACATTTATCAGTATTTACACACAGTGACATTTATCAAATAGCGTACACCCGTCAAAAATGACGGAAGTTTTCAGCTGAAATCTATTTATTTGATAAAAAATGCACTTTTTTTAGGGCGCCTATGGCGCCGACCTTTTTCAAAAGCCCAACAAACTTGTCCTTCTTTGATAAATACGAAATATTAAACTTTCTGAAATGTACACAAAAGTATTTTATAACAGGGTTGCAGGGCGACTACGGCGCCCCCTTTGTTTTTTTATTTTATAATTAACCATCATGAAATCCTCTTTTTACATTGATCCCTATCCAAAATTAAAATATTAGAGAAAGCAATAACGTCATATAATATTTTTTTACAGCGCATATATAATTTGCACACCTTTTGATGCTTTGGTGCAGTAATTTGGTTTTCCCTGCTTTCTAAAATTAGTAGCGTCAGGACTGACAGACACTACTTGCGTGACAATTGCAAATTATATTGTTTAATAATACTTACACATGGGGACAATGATCAATACTTACACATGAGGACAATGATCAATACTTACACATGGGGACAATGATCAATACTTACACATGGTGACAATGATCAATACTTACACATGGGGACAATGATCAATATTTACACATGGGGACAATGATCAATACTTACACATGGGGACAATGATCAATATTTACACATGGGGACAATGATCAATACTTACCCATGGGGACAATGATCAGTATTTACACATGGGGACAATGATCAATACTTACACATGGGGACAATGATCAATATTTACACATGGGGACAATGATCAATATTTACACACGGGGGCAATGATCAATACTTACACATGGGGACATGGTCAATATTTACACACCGGGGCAATGATGAATACTTACACATGGGGACAATGGTAAATATTTACACATGGGGACAATGATGAATATTTACACATGGTGACAATGATCAATACTTACACATGGGGACAATGATCAATATTTACACATGGGGACAATGATCAATATTTACACATGGGAACAATGATCAATATTTATACATGGGGACAATGATCAATATTTACACATGGGGACAATGATCAATATTTACACACTGGGTCAATGATCAATACTTACACATGGGGATAATGATCAATATTTACACACCGGGGCAATGATCAATACTTACACATGGGGACAATGATCAATACTTACACATGGGGACAATGATCAATATTTACACACCGGGGCAATGATCAATACTTACACATGGGGACAATGATCAATATTTACACACCGGGGCAATGATCAATATTTACACACCGGGGCAATGATCAATACTTACTCACAAGACGTGTACTCATGGCACACTCATTGGAATACGTCAGGTCATCGCTGGCACACACAGGTGCGTAATACAAAGGACACGCCATGAAACAGTAGGACGGTGTCACCTGGGCCAAGGTGCAACTGACCGCTACAGCAAATAACAGAACATTGATATTTTATTACCTCTACATTGAGCCATGATGCAACTGACTGCTAGACCTAATAACAGAGCATTGATTTTTCTATGCAATAGTCACCTGGGCCATGATTCATTACACCATTAGACCTTAATCTGTTACAGGCGCTCTAAAGAAAATTTTGACTGGAAATTACTTTTTTTTTATTACTTGTAACCTGGGCAATTGCTCAACTGACCAGCATACACAAAATAAGACATTGCTGTTTCTTTTGTCTCTTCTGGGTAGTCAATTATCAGCTTTGAGGTTCAGCAGTCTTTTTTCAAATATTTTTTTAAAATTAATTCTTTTTTTTATTGTAAAGCCAGTTAACTAGTGTTATCAAAATGCTTTAGGGGAGGTTGTAGTGTCCGAAATGTGTAATAATTAGAATAAAAGAATTATAATAATTAATAATTTAAAAAATGGAAACTACATTGAAATTTATCAGCAAATCAACACGCTCGTGTTTTTAAAGGATGATGAAATTTTTCTGCTTACAAGTACTAGAAGATTCCCATTGACATTTGTATACACACAGCTTTCTTACGGTGCTGACTTCAAAGATATTGCTATATATTTTATTTGATGCATTATTAAGATTTAATCCAAATAATTTATTGAATAATCTGTAGGTGAATAAGTTTAATCTCTTTAAAAAAACAAAACATATCCCTCCTCCCTCCCCCCCCCCAATTTAAAAAAAAATGAATTTGAATATCAGGGGGAGAAACTCTAATCAAGGTTAGAGTTTATTATCAGGAGTTTTTTCGTCGCCTGTCCCTTTTGAGGGAAAAGCGTGAGACGTCTAAATAATAAACCATATGGGGTTAGATACCTCAGTCTCACTAAATTTATCCGGATGATTACCCGTAAAATGTATTTAGCATCGTTCTGATTTGGAGTGTGTCAGTAAATTTGTTACAGATTGTGCAAATCTTCCCACTGTTCAGAAATAAGCGGCTGCTTATATTATTCTCATTACCTATTTACTTTCTATCCAGTCTTGTCTTATCCATTCACACGCTCCTTCTATACAGAAGATTACTGCGTCCACAGACCGTAATGGTCTGTTGGCAAGTGATGCAGCGTTCACAGGCCACGGCTATAAGGGTTCCACGCATTACCCAGCCAACTTTATTTCCCTTACTAGTGTTAGGTACCCATTGGGAGCTGGGTTTTCTCAGGGACGCCATTGGCCCCGGGAACAAATCATCACATGGATTCGAACCCATGACCATCGGTACGCCAGCCGAGGGGGCATTCCACTCGACCACCGTGTGTAACCATTTTACTTGCACAAGCGAGGCTAGTGTGGGCAGGGGTGGATCTGACTCTGGTATTATTTGTGGCATATCAATCAGATTTATGTTTTTTCTTTGTTTTCTTTTTAAGTGATGGGATAGTGAACTTGTTCTAATACTCTACTGCACCGGTTTGGTCTATTTCCTCAGTTGAGTAGGTTTGGTGGGTTTTTTTTTAGATCAGGTGAATAACGTAGCTTCAGCGTAAAATTGATTTTCAAATGAGACCAAAATTCAAAGGGCTTTTGTGCCCGAAGAAAACACTGAAAATGAGTTTCCAAGTTTTATAATTTACATATAGATCTATGTCTGGTCAGTGATGCACGTTTCAATTTTTCGCATCAAATGATCGCTGTATGTTTTAAATATCAAACGCACAGTGTTGTTTGTTTAAAGGCCTATATGATATAACTTTTTTCTTTCTTTCAGCTACTTTTGGAAAGTAATGAAAATTCTGGTCTTTAAACAACATTTCTTCATAAATTATTATAATGTGATGCTGTGATATATTTCAAATTTGTAGCCATACTATTATATATATATATATATATATATATATATATATATATATATATATATATATATATATATATATATATATACTAGGGATCAGCCGGGTATGGTTTTTTACTATTTGCCGAATCCGGATAGTTTGGCCCTAATATTTGCCGGATCCGGATTCTGGATCCGGATATCTCCACATTTAAGTGTAAGAGCTAATAGGGTGTACTTTACTACTTTAAAGCAAGTATTTTATACTATTTATTAAAATATTTATTATCCTACAAATGAAGAGTATCTGCTATCGACGTTCTTACATTGTCAAAGTCAACGATGATCATTTTACAAATAATTGAATGAACGAACTTGAACGAAGTTCAACGAACTGCTTAGAGTGTACCAAGCGAACAGTGTTCTACTGAGTGTGTAGTGGAATGTGCAAGAAGCCGCGAAGTTGAACCGTAATAAAACTGTTATTTTATTCAGACAATTTCAGTTTAATATGCTGTTAGTTAACCATTTTGTTATCTCATGTAGTAAAGTACTATCTATACTTCTAACTTCTTAACTTCATATATTTTTCTCGTATTGAAATTGATTCTTTTACTATATCTTGCATTGATTTGATGGATTTAGATGGATCACCGCTTGTTAAATTGTTTATTTTGTTATATATTAATAATTTAATGTATAATTTAATTTGTTAATTAACTTATCTATATATATAAAAATCAATGTATGTATGTATGTATGTATGTATGTATGTATGTATGTATGTATGTATGTATGTATGTATGTATGTGTGTATGTGTGTATGTGTGTATGTGTGTATGTGTGTATGTGTGTATGTGTGTATGTGTGTATGTGTGTATGTGTGTATGTGTGTATGTGTGTATGTGTGTATGTGTGTATGTGTGTATGTGTGTATGTGTGTATGTGTGTATGTGTGTATGTGTGTATGTGTGTATGTGTGTATGTGTGTATGTGTGTATGTGTGTATGTGTGTATGTGTGTATGTGTGTATGTGTGTATGTGTGTATGTGTGTATGTGTGTATGTGTGTATGTGTGTATGTATGTATGTGTGTATGTATGTATGTATGTATGTATGTATGTATGTACGCACGCACGCACGCACGCACGCACGCACGCACGCACGCACGCACGTACGCACGCAAGCACGCAAGCACGCACGCACGCACGCACGCACTCACGCACGCACGCACGCACGTACGCAAGCACGCACGCACGCACGCACGCACGCACTCACGCACGCACGCACGCACGCACGCACGCACGCACGCACGCACGCACGTACGTACGTACGTACGTATGTACGTATGTACGTATGTACGTATGTATGTATGTATGTATGTATGTATGTGTATGTATGTATGTATGTATGTATGTATGTATGTATGTATGTATGTATGTATGTATGTATGTATGTATGTATGTATGTATGTATGTATGTATGTATGTATGTATGTATGTATGTATGTATGTATGTATGTATGTATGTATGTATGTATGTATGTATGTATGTATGTATGTATGTATGTATGTATGTATGTATGTATGTATGTATGTATGTATGTATGTATGTATGTATGTATGTATGTATGTATGTATGTATGTATGTATGTATGTATGTATGTATGTATGTATGTATGTATGTATGTATGTATGTATGTATGTATGTATGTATGTATGTATGTATGTATGTA
This sequence comes from Ampullaceana balthica, assembly GCA_944989445.1. Taxonomy (NCBI): domain Eukaryota; kingdom Metazoa; phylum Mollusca; class Gastropoda; family Lymnaeidae; genus Ampullaceana; species Ampullaceana balthica. The sequence goes on from CALYLW010001458.1 coordinate 217,521, forward strand.
TGTATGTATGTATGTATGTATGTATGTATGTATGTATGTATGTATGTATGTATGTATGTATGTATGTATGTATGTATGTATGTATGTATGTATGTATGTATGTATGTTGTATGTATGTATGTATGTATGTATGTATGTATGTATGTATGTATGTATGTAGGTATGTATGTATGTATGTATGTATGTATGTATGTATGTATGTATGTATGTATGTATGTATGTATGTATGTATGTATGTATGTATGTATGTATGTATGTATGTA
>CALYLW010001459.1:0-133181 GCA_944989445.1 Ampullaceana balthica
CATGCATTAATGAATCTATCTAGCAGTGTTGATGCCTGTCATGGCGACCCAGATCAGTAGTCAGTGGTATTACTATTGATGACACTGTATTCGTTTGCGCTCAGTATAGCACTGAGGAGGGATCCGTATTTTGGGCACGGGCTGATGCTGATGTTGATGCAGCAGTAAAAGTAGTTTGTGCACTCAGTACGTCCTCCGAGGTGCGTGGAGGGGGTACGTCCATATATGACCTGGACTGTACACAGGTCAATGCAGATGTTGACACAACAGTAAAGGTGGTACATGGCATGTTAGCAGTATAGGACCTGCCCGGTTTTCATAGGGACGGTACAGGTAAATACCAACAGCATAAAGCTGCATAGATGAGTGATTCCGTGTGAATGGCATGACAGGAATCGGGTCCCTAGAGTATTAGTGTAGGGCAGTGCAGTAGGCTGTTATGAATTTGTCAAGTGGATGTGACGGCCCACTCCCGGGTTAGATGTTGATGTTCGTTCTGGTGGTAGTTGTCGTGGAATAGTTCTTGAAACTAAATGTGTTCAAACCCCCCGGGAACAGAAAAGAGTGAGGTAATGAAACCAACTTTAAATAGCCTTGAAATATCTACACGGCGAGTTACATATTTTATGTGATGGCCTAGGAATATCTGTATCGTGAGCTATAAATAAAGAATTTATGAGATATACATTTCCACATCGAACGCTTTGAAGATAAACAAGTCGACCAAAATATTTTCATTTTGTGAGATAAGGTGCAGCTCCCTGTGCATGGGCCATTACTTCCCACCTCACTTTCTTAAGTATTGTCAAGGTGACGCCTCGTATTGGAGTAATTGAATTAATTTATGCTGTTTTTTTCCCTTCTAACAGCTAATTTAAAAATTCTAAAGTTTAAAAAAATAAATGAAGCTATAAACTTGAATGTCTGAAGGACATCAATAAATGTCATTTCAAATGTCCGACTTTCAAGAGACGACAAATGAGACATGGGTCACATTGTCTCACTGCGCCAACTCAACCGTGCTGAACGGTGTATGAGGCAGAACGTAGCGCATGCGAGGAATTGAATGCGCACCATCAGCAGGTGGTGTGCAGATCTAGCGAGAACCCAAACCTTCCTTTGAGGCTCAACAACGCGTCCAAAGAGATATTCCCGACCACCACAAAAGTTTGTCTGATGGCTTGATATTATTATCGCCGTTGAACAGACTGCGTGCGCTGTTTGCCTCATCTTCAGCTTTGGTTACCGGTTTTTGTTGTTGTGTATTTTGTTTCACTCTTGATAGGAATCTGTATCTGAAGGATGCAGCAAAGATGGCAGAGTTTTGTTTTTGATGTCATGTCCGGTTAAATCTGGGGGTGGCGGTGCGGTATGAGATAAAACTGACTTCTATGAGATAAGAATTTTATGATCTTGTTGTCTGTTCACGGGAGTCACTCAATAGCAATGGAATGAACATAGTCATTGTCTCATGCAATTTTGGGGACAAAATTTGTTTTATTTTAATTTATAGTTTGAAAACGGCGTGTCTTTATTAGAAAATCCGTTTCCTATATTTTTAAATATTTATTTTTTCTGAAGAACTGGACAAAAGCTGTTTGAAAAACATATTTTTTTTGAGTTTATAACAATAGTTGATTTATTTTAAGTTCCACTAAAAATTGAATATATATATATATATATATATATAAAATAAAATTTAATAATGAAGCAGAAAGATCATGTTATATAAAATACAGAAAGATCATGTTATATAAAATACAGAAATATCATGGTATTAAAGTACAGAAAGATCATGTTATATAAAATACAGAAAGATCATGTTATATAAAATACAGAAATATCATGGTATTAAAGTACATAAAGGTCATGTTCAAAGACAATACCACTGTATATTAAGTACAGAAAGGTCATGGTCAAAGACAATACTATTGTGTATAAAGTACAGAAAGGTCATGGTCAAAGACAATAACACTGTATATAAAGTACAGAAAGGTCATGTTCAAAGACAATACCACTTTATATAAAGTACAGAAAGGTCATGGTCAAAGACAATACCACTGTATATAAAGTACAGAAAGGTCATGTTCAAAGACAATGCCACGGTTTATGAAGTACATTACAGTTATGGTACATAAGTTACAGAATTGGTTTATTAAAAAGCATTATCATAGTTAAGTACAGAATGGTCATGTTGAAGATAAATGTTAAGGTACATAAAGTACAGAAGAGGTCATCTCAAAATAGCCGCCCCGTTGTCATGGAAACAGGTCCTTGTAGCATTCCCAGGCTGTCATGGCGCCCTACGCCCACCTGCCTCCGCCAACAGACTCCCACGCTAGCGTCTGCCTGGATGTCTGTTTTCAGACACCAGAGATTTAAACCCACTTTCCCCGGACATCCAAACAGTCATTAATCCACGGCAACTCGTCTGTGGACATGACCATCCAGTGGATTTCTAGCCGCGGTGTCCAACATCGCAGGAGCCCCCACCGGCCCCCACGGTAACTCAAGTTTATTAAGGCTCCACGCTGCGCGCGCATTCTGCCGACGCTGATCCTCGGTCAGAGGCGGAGCAAGTGACATCAGTTAGGGACATCTGAGAAGGGAGCCTGCGGTGTTTATGGGAGTCCTAGCAACAGGAATGTGGACGAAGACCAGACGACCAGGGATAAAACTGGGCGTTTCGTGGGCCGTTTCCTGATGAAATAATTAGATCAGATAACGAAGTCGAAACGTAACGAATCCACCAGAACAAAGGTGTCGCCGGCGGATTCCAAATCGAACAAGGAGAAGGCGAGTCGACGCAGCCTTTTGTCAACGTCATCAAGGCGGATATTCAAGGTGAAGACGGTCGTTTTGAACATTTCCAAAGATGGCGTGCAGGGACCAAAATAAGATCCGGGCAGTTTCTATGTTTTCTTGAGTTCTAATAATAGAGGCCGTCGTTTCTGCGGATTTATACAGGAACTTCACTCACTTATCCGAAAAAATGACTGTCCCAGATACTATAACTGGATAACCTGAGACTAATAAGTTGGTGTATGTAACAAAAAAATATTGGTGGGGTTAGATTTACAGTAATGAGTCATCTGTAGGTAAATTTGACTTTGGGACGAAATCAAACAATGTTTTTTTCTTTTCAGGGTGTGATTGTTAAATCAAAGTGCACTTGAACATAAAGAAGCGCGTGCCGTAACGCTTAACAATTACATATAAAATATGTGGAACTTTACCAAAAAAACAAGGGAACTTTTGTATAAAAGTTAACATATGGTATTTTTGCGGGTCTCACAAAATCATCTCATGTAGATCCGGGATGGGGAGACACCCACTACATAAACATATTGAATACAACCCCCACCCATGGCAGTCTGAAGTATATAAACTACTAGCAGACCCGTCGTGCGTTGCAACGATCTCAGTAAAAATGAATAAATTTAAAGAAACCAATGAGTGGTTTGTTTTAAAAACAATTATGCCAGAAACCTTGCGGAAGCGTTAAAAAAGTCCAAATTTCTTAGCAAACGGATAAATAGATAAACAATTAAAAGGCTTACAAAGGAATATACGATATTAAGGGCCCAGGCCCCAAAATGAGTGATAATTTTTTTTTATTGCCATTGTACTTAAGCTATAATATTTCTCAATATCGTGTAAAATTGAATAGGGAATACACTTATAGTTTAATTTTTATATAGCTAATATTATGAAAAATACATTAAGGGTCCCCAGGCCCATTCGGTTAAAGATGTACATTTTGAAAACCTGTTCATCTAAATTCAGTTTGTACATTCATATGTACAATGACATATATTTCTCAAGGTCGTTAAAAAGTGAGTGGGAAATAATATCTTAGAGTATACAAAAGAAGACATTTGGGGCCCCCGGCCCATTCGATGTAAGATGTAAATTTCAAAATGCTGTTCATTTTAATTCAGTTTCATCGTGGATATATTTCTCGAGATCGTTAAAAATAGAATGGCAAATAATATATCAAACATATAAGAAAAAAGACATTTGGGGCCCCCGGCCCTGAGCAATTGGACATTAGAAGTGCAATGCCCATTGTAATTTTAATATGGGCTACCAAGTTTTTTATATACAACGTTTGGTTAAGATCCATTCATTAACTCAGTAGCTAACTCATAAACATTTTTTATATAGCTCATATAAGCAAAAAAGCCCCGAAGAAAGGGACATTATGATAATATATCAAACATATAAGAGTGCCATATATTATTTCAATATTGCCTACCAAGTTGTTATATACAAAGTTTGGTTAAGATCAATCAATTTACATAATAGCTAACGCTTAAACTTATTTTATATAGCTCATATAAGTAAAAACATATTATGGGCCCTCGGCGCCCCATGAGTGTTAAATTTTGCACAATAAGTTTCCTATTACCAGCCCAGGAGCGTACTAAAAAGTCTCCAAAAGTTTCATGGCGATTGGATGAATGGTTTAGTCAGCTATAAAGGACATACATACATACTTTGATTTATATATATATATATATATTATATATACAGATGTAACAGATAACTCTGCCTGCACGTTTTTGCTCACGCCTCATGGGAACGGAGTGACAGGGGCAAGGGGCAGATTTTGAGTACGGGTACGGGGACCCAGCTCTGATTTGATCTGTGGCTCTGCTGCAATGCACCAGGGAAAAGTGGCATGTGTTGGGCGTTCGCACCAAGCTCGCACCATTGTTTGAACGCAATATTGGTGACACCCAAATCAGATGCGTCAACTTGATAGTCGGGCTGAATCGGTATCGATACTCCTAAGTGTCGACCGGGATGATCTGATGAATTAGGTAATTCATTATAATAGTAGGATGTCTGGCAGTTTTATTGTTGTAATTTTTAACACAACTGGACATCCAAGCAATATAAGAGAGAGAGAGAGAGAGAGAGAGAGAGAGAGAGAGAGAGAGAGAGGGGGAGAGAGAGAGAGAGAAAGACGGAGAGAGAGTGAGAGAGAGGGAGAGAGATGGAGAGAGAGAGAGAGACGGAGAGAGAGAGATGGAGAGAGAGACGGAGAGTGAGAGATAGAGAAAGATGGAGAGAGAGACGGAGAGAGAGACGGAGAGAGAGAGACGAAGAGAGAGAGACTGAGAGAGAGACGGAGAGAGAGAAACGGAGAGAGAGACACACAGAGAGAGATAGAGACAGATTGAGAGAGAGATGGATAGAGAGACGGAGAGAGAAAAACGGAGAGAAATCGGAGAGAGAGACGGAGAGAGAGAGACGAAGAGAGAGAGATGGAGAGAGAGAGACGGAGAGAAGGAGATGGGGAGAGATAGAGAGAGAGACGGAGAGAGAGAGAGAGAGAAAGAGAGAGAGAGAGAGAGAGAGAGAGAGAGAGAGAGAGAGAGAGAGAGAGAGAGAGAGGGTATTTTGCATTTAAAGGGTCTTCACAAAACTTGCACTAGATATAGCATTAATGTGATGTAGGTTTGAAATTAATATTTTACTTCCGGAATAAAAAAATCTTTGAAAATTTAATTGTATGGCGCTGGAGATGAAACTGTCAAATGTTCGAGCAAAGTTGAACGTTGACCCCAAGTGTCAAGGTCAAGGAAGAATAGGGATAAAATATTCATATAGATATTTCGACAATAATTAGTCATATATCGATGCCTTTAACGGCATGTGACATCTAACTTTTAAGAAAACTAACTCTAAGTGAAATCAATAATTTTTTTTAAAATTTGAAATGACAAAATATTTATTTTTAAAAAAAATAAATAAAAATAATAATAATTAACATTTCACTTGGGAAAAAATGGCTCTTCTCTCAAAAGCCTAGAAGTGACGTCATCAATATTCTTTTCAAAGCTTGAACAGAAATATAAAAATTTAAGAAAATATCCGAATATTTTAATAATATAATAGTCCAAGTCACAGGTTGGAAGGAAGGATCCGAAGCACTATGACGTCATTTCTTAAAGCTTATATTTAAGTATATATACAAGGCGCGCATCAGAGGGTGTGCAAAATTCTAAAAATTCTATAAGATTCTAAAAAATATATTATACTAGAAAAATACCCGCACTTTGTAGCGGGAGTGTGCTGACCCTTTATCCAAGTATTAGTTGCTGGTTATTACAATATTTTTATTTGCCAAGTTAAATTTCAGATTCATCTATTTAGTTAAAATCTTATGAGAACCAGAGATATGCCATTTTACCGCGTGATTAGTTTTCACTTAATGCAGTGCCTTTTAACAAAACCTTACTATTTAAAAGATATGATTTATTAAATAGTGATTCTTGCCGACCATAATAACTAAATTTACAATTTCATTCCAACTTGTAAAAAATTAACATAACTTAAAGGTTTTCCGAAAGAGCTCTACCACCCTCGTCACTCAAAAATTTAATATATAATTTTCTTATCTTATCTGTTTACAGACGCTCCTTCTATACAGAAGATTATTGCGTCCTACGCTTATCTATGGTTTGTGTTAATTACGAAACTGCATCGTATCACAATTGTAAGTTATATAATATTTGTAACCACGTCTATGAGATAAAGAAATGTGGCACTATCCCTTTAAAAGGCAAAAGCTAAGTGACTCATAGCGCAAATAAACAAAATTATAAATGTACTTTCTAAAATACTTTTTTTTTAAAAACCGATCGTATTAAAATGATATCAAAAAAATGTGCACACCATATTTAGACAATATAGAAAGCTGGCCGCATAAAGTAAAGTCTTGTTATAAAGTAAATGTACTGGACCAAAATAACTCCTCCTTTTGACTATTCATAATCGTTTTCACAGGGAAATAATATTTAACATTTTTATGTCTCTATATTTTACGAATTATATTTACGGTTTATAAGCAATGTGTATAATTTCAAAAAGTAATCACTTTTGTTTGTTCCCTATTTCGGATAAGGCATCATATTTTGTAAATTATATTCAATGCACACACACACACACCAGATTTTATATCTGTAAAATAAAATAAAAATGAAAAAAAGAAAGATTCAACCGTCTGTTCATAAGTGCATCTTAAAAATGATTAAAAGGCAATTTTAGAAATGGCCTATGCTATTCTGAATACAAAGGAATGAACATAAAAACATATTCAATTCGCAATTCATATTAATTAAGCGTTTTCAGGATCACTTCATTAAATTTAGTCAAGTTTTGTTAATAAATTTGGTATCGAAAGTGTATAATGTATAGTGTATATAAAGCTTAAGTAAACTGTTTTAAAGTGTAAGTTTATTTGACATAGGCCATCACTTTCAACATAAAATAAACTCGCTACATCTATGGTTTTTAATTAAATGTCGAGTTATGAATTAAATTTTTTAAAAATCCCAATTTTATTCATTGCATGTAAAATATTCATACAATGCATCGTGAAAATAATTGAAATAAAATAATTTAAACGCATATGTAATATATAAAGCTCAGTTGATAATTTTATGTTTGTTTGTTTGTATCCATTAAAAAAAGGCCACTGCTTTTTTGACATTTTTCCAAAAGATCTCTGCCACTGTCGTCTCTAAAAAAGCTCTTATATATTTACGACACTGCATCGTAACACAATTGTAATTAATACAATATTTGCAACAGCGTCTATGAGATAAAGATAATAAAGATAAATAAAGAAATTAGGCTATATTCCTAATTTTTAAAAAAACAAACAAAACAAATCAATTTTATGTTAAAAACGCATGTGAAACCATGACAATAATTGATTTTAAAAATGACCTATGTTAATCCATCATCAAAGGAATGAACATAACATATTTAAATTCGCAATACAAAATAATTAAGCGTTTTCAGGATCACTTTATTTAGTTTAATCTACTTATGTTAATAGGTCCGGTAGCCTAAATTTAAATAGTTTGAAAAAAATACTGACACAATTATTACATAAATAGGTTTTTATTAAATTTCGAGTTATGGAACAGAAAATAATTTTTAAAAAATTCGCAATTAAATTTAAACGTGTGAACAATTAAATCTAATGCATCGTGTGGCAGTTGTAATTAAATATGTTTACGTGTCTATCTAATATATAGAAAGTAACAGTAAAGAAAATGACAATTCTTTGTACTACACAGCTCAAATTATGAAGCGTACACGAAAATGTGCGCACCGTAATTAGACATTATAATATTTTTTGAATGCGCACCGCTGAGAATAAAGTATTGGGGAAAGAAAACGTCACCAAAAGTAACTCGCTTTGAACGTCATTTGAACGTCCGCGTAAATTTGTTCAATACAGAAATGAGGTTAAATTTTTTATTCTTTGTCTCTGCATTTTCTGATGATTTAATTTACGGCATTCGGGCAAAAGGGACAATTACAAAAACTAACTTAAAACCACCTTCAGGGTAAAAGGAACCGTCCTGCCAAATTTGGTCCCCGTCCGTCATTTGGTTTTTCCGTGATTGTCTAACAGAAAGTCGAAAAGTGAAACATACAAACATACAAACATACAAGCATACAAACATACAAACATACAAAGATACAAACACCAACTGAGCTTTATATATTAGATGACGTCATTGTTTTAGCTTATATTTTAATTTTGGAAAAGAGAACGATGTAAAAAGAGGATTTGAGGATTTATAATTATAAAATACTTTGTGTACATTTTAGGAAGTTTAATATTTCGTATTCATCAGACAAGGATAAGTTACTTGGGCTTTTTACAACCAAAAAAAAAGTGGGTGACGTAGGCGCCCTAAAGCCCCTATTATTTTAATAAAACACCAATTGGTCTACTCGACAGTGTATTGGACCACACACAATCGGGTGCAGACACTGTTGGACGTGCTTGGTTTAAACCGAACAAATCAGTATTTCAAATTGATGTGTGTGTGTGTGAGAGAGAGAGAGAGAGAGAGAGAGAGAGAGAGAGAGAGAGAGAGAGAGAGAGAGATAGAGAGAGAGAGAGAGAGAGAGAGAGAGAGAGAGAGAGAGAGAGAGAGAGAGAGAGAGAGAGAGAGAGGCTTTAAAAAAAAATCAAAATGAATGTCAGGCATAAAAGAAACATCTCTCACCTTCTCCCCAATTTTCTATTTTCAAGAAATGAACAGAATAAATGCATCCATGAAAATCATGAATATGAAATTTGGTGTACTGACCGGAAATGTCCATAGAAAACATCAGTCGGCATGGGTTATCTACTTTAATTGCACCAGCGAAAAAATATAAGATGTGCAAAGGAGACATTTTACGTGCAAGTTTTGGTATATTTGCAAGTCATTCCGTACGGGATCCGAAGTATCTACAAAAAAAACCAAAAAAAGATGAGGCATTTGGTGAGGGCACAAAATATTGAGAGAGGTAGAGGTCATTCAGAGAGAGGTAGAGGTCATTCATTACACTGGGAACTGCTGCAGATTTAACGGTCACGACGGACAACAGACGGACGGCGAGGCGTCATGTGTGCAGTGACGTGCAGACACGCATGGCTGGGCATGCCACGGCAGCGACAACAGCTGTAAGGCGGGTGAGAAGATGAGGTGAGCGGACGTGCTGCAGGGGTGTTATTGGTTAGAGTGGGGGGGGGGTATTGGGTTGTATTTTTAAAAAATGGTTGTGCGAATGGTTTTTATGATCGGGTTATAATTTATTAAAAACTGCAGTGAGGCGTGGTAGGGACAAATTGTTTGAACATGATGGGATTAATTTCTTACTTTATATCATGACAAACTACCACGACAACGTCGGACCGAGAGTAAAGGAGATAGGAGTCGGGAAGAGATGTGTCAATGGATTAGGGAGTGATGCGGGAGAAGGAAACACTATGTGTTTGTTTTGTTTTGGGGGTTTTTTTTTGTTCGGAGGAGGGGTGGGGTATTCATGATTTTTGTTGGTGGTAAATGGATTTTTTTAAAATTTTGTCGATGGCTTTGTAGATTGTTGACAGAATGAGCTTTTTTAGTTGTATTGAGTCGTGTTTGTTTTGGAAGGAATTTCTTGGTTGCTTGTAGTTTGCTGAATTTAGCCATGGCACACTGTAGCCGTAGCCAATATAACCGAAGCTCCATAAGATGTTGGTCCGATATAATCGTAGCACCATATAAAAGCCCAAAATGACCTAAGGTCGATTCAGCTGTAGCCCGATATGAACATAGTCCATCATAACCATAGCCCAATAATAACATTAGTTAGACCCATATTCTGCAAACTTACTACACTGCAATAAATCAATAACTGTGTATGATATAATACGTCAATAAATTAATATCTGGTATGATATCATACTTCAATAAATCAATATATATTTGTGTATGATTTCATTTTTCAAAAAATCAATAGCCGTGTATGAAATTATTACTTAAAATAATCAATAACTGTGTTTGATAAATAACTTCAATAAATCGATATCTGTGTATGATATAATACTTCAATAAATCGATATCTGTGTATGATATACTACTTCAATAAATCAAAAACTGTGTATGATATCATACTTCAGTTAATCCATCTATGCTTGTGTATGATATCATACTTCAATTAATCCATCTATGCTTGTGTATGATATCATACTTCAATAAATCAATCTATGCTTGTGTATGATATCATACTTCAATTAATCCATCTATGCTTGTGTATGATATCATACTTCAATTAATCAATATATGCTTGTGTATGATATCATACTTCAATTAATCCATCTATGCTTGTTTATGATATCATACTTCAATTAATCAATATATGCTTGTGTATGATATCATACTTCAATTAATCCATCTATGCTGGTTGGTGTATGATATCATACTTCAGTTAATCCATCTATGCTTGTGTATGATATCATACTTCAATAAATCAATAACTGTGTCTGATATAATATGTCAATAAATCAATAACTGTGTATGATATAATACGTCAATAAATCAATAACTGTGTATGATATACTACGTCAATAAATCAATAACTGTGTATGATATAATACGTCAATAAATCAATAACTGTGTATGATATAATACGTCAATAAATCAATAACTGTGTATGATATAATACTTCAATAAATCAATAACTGTGTATGATATAATACGTCAATAAATCAATAACTGTGTATGATATACTACGTCAATAAATCAATAACTGTGTATGATATAATACGTCAATAAATCAATAACTGTGTATGATATAATATGTCAATAAATCAATAACTGTGTTTGATATAATACTTCAATAAATCAATAACTGTGTATGATATAATACGTCAATAAATCAATAACTGTGTATGATATAATATGTCCATAAGTCAATAACTGTGTATGATATAATACGTCAATAAATCAATAACTGTGTATGATATACTACGTCAATAAATCAATAACTGTGTATGATATAATACGTCAATAAATCAATAACTGTGTATGATATAATACGTCAATAAATCAATAACTGTGTATGATATAATACGTCGATAAATCAATAACTGTGTATGATATAATACGTCAATAAATCAATAACTGTGTATGATATAATACTTCAATAAATTTTCTCAGAAACAGTTCTCAGCCTTCTAATTGTTAAAAACGCGTGTTAAAACAACACTGGTCGAAATCTAGCCTGTGATGTTAACATCTAAACAACCAGCCGTAAACTTCTCGTTTTACCGCACAACTACCTGGTGAATTCCCTGGAAATGTAATTAAGAGCGAACACCCCTTCCCCTTTTTTTTCTCTCTCCTCACTACATCGGTCGAAAACCAATACCTGTAGCTTCAATGTATTTGGAAACAAGGAAACACAACCCTCGCTGGATGCCGTGACAAAGGGTGATAACAACGGTGCTAGGATTTCCAGTCACGTGGTGTGTGTACAACAACAAATAATTTGAATGTGTCATTGAGACGGGGCGCGCCACCGTAGGAGCAGTCCTGGGGATATCCTGTCGGGGCGCTGGATGCTTCGCTGAGAGTCACCAGAGAATACCGGAAGTGGTCCGGCCCAGCGCGCGCCAACAGTGATGTTATGAATTAGTGATGTCATCAGTGTAGTATTAGTTGTTTTTTTCAAGGTGAGTACGGAAATACGTCACTGGAGTATGTTCTCACTTGGACTTATATTGGACGTATGGCTCTTATTAGTGTATTGTCCGCATGGGACAAGATTCAACAAACATTGCGTTGTTGTTGTTGTTGTTGCGTTGTTGTTGTTGTTGTTGTTGTTGCGTTGTTGTTGTTGTTGCGTTGTTGTTGTTGTTTTGTTGTTGTTTTTGTTAGTGTTTTTTTTTCTTTCTGTGATTATGGAGATTTACGTTTGATTCCCTTATAAAAAATTATCAAAGATTTAAAGAACTTTCTTTTTTGGCACATGTATCAGAGCTGCCATGCACGGCCATTTTCAAAGGGAAATAGAGGGGCTGAAAATCATATTTAAAAAGCTTAATGTATGACCAAAACTTTAAAAAAAATAGTTAATAAACTGATAATCTAAATATATAATAAATAATAAACCAAGCGAGTATGTGCAAATAAGCATGACGAATGACCCTCGCTGGGGTCGACCAATCAGTTTATGTTTTGGCTAGATGAGGTGGTGGAGAGAGGGGCAACAATGGTTCATGAGTTCATTTGCATTGTTCCATCATAGAATAACATGTGATTCGCAGTGTACTGGTTATCATGTCCGCCTTACACGCGGAAGGTCCTGGGTTCAAGCCCCAGAGAAAACCTTATTATTTTAATATTTAAAAATATGTGTTTGTGTCCGTTCTTTTCCCCCCTTTTTTGCGAACATGGCTGACCCTCGCTAGGGTCGGCCAATCACAGTTTATGGTTGGCAAGCTAGGGTGGTGAAGGGTGGTGGGCAGGTAGATAACCGCAGTGCGAATGTCTCGAGACCAAAATGAGACGTTAACTCGCGTTGTTTTGATTTCTTCGTGCTGTACTTTATGTCAGTGCTCCCCCCACCCTTCTTTGCACTATCCATGAGCAAGTCTGCGGCGAATGCTACGCCGTGGGGCGTATCTAGTATGTTACCAACACAACACCCTCGGTTCTTCCTTTGAAACGGACTCTTGTCTACGGTCCTTGTTGTGTGTCAACTGTATGGCGGCTCACTACGTGGTTGTCTTCTATATTTTAATTTTAGGACCTGGCTTGTTTAGTGGCTGGAAGAGGAATTTAAAAAATAGTTTCCGCAGTCAAAAAGTCACGTGGTATTGGAAGCGTGTCTTGAGGGGTGGGAGGGTGTTGGCCATGACTAGAAGATAGTAAAGAAGCATCGTCATTTAAATCGATATTTTAATGCAAAAGTATATTTAAAAAAAACTTCTTCTAACCTAACAGGTACTCACTCACATAAGTGTGCAAACACTACAGCACTAACATGTGAATTGTGCGGATATTGTATCGGTTGATAAGGTAGCAGGGCACCACCAAACAATGTTGTCACTGGCGTTTAGCTGGGCACCACCACACAATGTTGTCACTGGCGTTTAGCTGGGCACCACCACACAATGTTGTCACTGGCGTTTAGCTGGGCACCACCACACAATGTTGTCACTGGCGTTTAGCTGGGCACCACCACACAATGTTGTCACTGGCGTTTAGCTGGGCACCACCCCACAATGTTGTCACTGGCGTTTATCTGGGCACCACCACACAATGTTGTCACTGGCGTTTAGCTGGGCATCACCACACAATGTTGTCACTGGCGTTTAGCTGGGCACCACCACACAGTGTTGTCACTGGCGTTTAGCTGGGCACCACCACACAGTGTTGTCACTGGCGTTTAGCAGGGCACCACCACACAATGATGTCACTGGCGTTTAGCTGGGCACCACCACACAATGTTGTCACTGGCGTTTAGCAGGGCACCACCACACAATGTTATCACTGGCGTTTAGCTGGGCACCACCAAACAATGTTGTCACTGGCGTTTAGCTGGGCACCACCACACAATGTTGTCACTGGCGTTTAGCTGGGCACCACCACACAATGTTGTCACTGGCGTTTAGCTGGGCACCACCACACAATGTTGTCACTGGCGTTTAGCTGGGCACCACCACACAATGTTGTCACTGGCGTTTAGCTGGGCACCACCACACAATGTTGTCACTGGCGTTTAGCTGGGCACCACCACACAATGTTGTCACTGGCGTTTAGCTGGGCACCACCACACAGTGTTGTCACTGGCGTTTAGCTGGGCACCACCACACAGTGTTGTCACTGGCGTTTAGCTGGGCACCACCACACAATGTTGTCACTGGCGTTTAGCAGGGCACCACCACACAATGATGTCACTGGCGTTTAGCTGGGCACCACCACACAATGTTGTCACTGGCGTTTAGCAGGGCACCACCACACAATGTTATCACTGGCGTTTAGCTGGGCACCACCACACAATGTTGTCACTGGCGTTAAGCTGGGCACCACCACACAATGATGTCACTGGCGTTTAGCTGGGCACCACCACACAATGTTGTCACTGGCGTTTAGCTGGGCACCACCACACAATGTTGTCACTGGCGTTTAGCTGGGCACCACCATACATTGCTGTTGCTGACGTTATTTTTCGATGTTAGGTAAGGTAGCATGGCACCACCACACCGTGTTGTCGCTGACGTTATTTGCCCCTCTCATCAATCACAAGTACCAATGAGTTGTGCCGATCATGTGGTCCAAAAAAAAGTAATCCCTCTGACCTGGCTTGAACGGTCAAGTCATTAAGCATTTAGGCCACCGTTGTGTCTTAGCCAAGCGAGTTAAGTCTGAGTAATGGGGTCCTAGGGAGACACAGAATTAGATAGGTTAGGCATGCTGGGTTCAATGCTTTCAAACGGCCGTTCCTACGGTTTTGTTTATGTGTGAACTAGAAAACAGCTACCTTCTTAGTTTGTCCATTGCATCTCTGGACCTGGCCTGAAGACAGCTACCTTCTTAGTTTGTCCACTGCATCTCTGGACCTGGCCTGAAGACAGCTACCTTCTTAGTTTGTCCATTGCATCTCTGGACCTGGCCTGAAGACAGCTACCGTCTGTTTGTCCACTGCATCTCTGGACCTGACCTGAAGACAGCCACCTTCTTAGTTTGTCCATTGCATCTCTGGACCTGGCCTGAAGACAGCTACCTTCTTAGTTTGTCCACTGCATCTCTGGACCTGGCCTGAAGACAGCTACCTTCTTAGTTTGTACATTGCATCTCTGGACCTGGCCTGAAGACAGCTACCTTCTTAGTTTGTCCATTGCATCTCTGGACCTGGCCTGAAGACAGCTACCGTCTGTTTGTCCACTGCATCTCTGGACCTGACCTGAAGGCAGCCACCTTCTTAGTTTGTCCATTGCATCTCTGGACCTGGCCTGAAGACAGCTACCTTCTTAGTTTGTCCACTGCATCTCTGGACCTGGCCTGAAGACAGCTACCTTCTTAGTTTGTCCATTGCATCTCTGGACCTGGCCTGAAGGCAGCCACATTCTTAGTTTGTCCATTGCATCTCTGGACCTGGCCTGAAGACAGCTACCTTCTTAGTTTGTCCACTGCATCTCTGGACCTGGCCTGAAGACAGCTACCTTCTTAGTTTGTCCACTGCATCTCTGGACATGGCCTGCTGGGGTTCACATGCCGGCAACTGGCAGGTACTTGTAATCGTAGAATTAAGGTGTGAGCAGATTAATTTGATATAATTTTTTTTAAGTATATGAAATTGTAATTGTTTCATTGAGATGAAGTATTCGATACGGAGTCTCCAGTAATCGCAATTTTGATACTTTTTAGGTAAAATATCGGTTACATCGGGGGGACGCGGTGGTCGAGTGGCAGCGCACTGGACTGTCGTACCGATGGTCACGGGTTCGAATCCTTGTGAAGGCAAGGGTTTGTTCCCGGGGCCTAGGGCGTCCCTGAGTCACCCCGCTCCGAATGGGTACCTAACACTACACGTAGTTAGGCGGCTGGGTAATGCGTGGAACCCACAAAGCCGGGGCCTGTGAATGCTGCTTCACTTGCCAACAGATCATCTGTCATGGTCTGTGGACGCAACTATCTTCTGCATAGAAGGAGCGTCTGTATAGATAAGAAAATCAAGTTGCAAAATATGATTTCGACTTCTCAAAGATTGGGTGACAAAAAGAATAGAAATACGATTTTTATTTTAAACACACTGAAGTAAATAACAAATTCAAATAACTCAAAATGCATCATGGGACGGAGAAAAAGGAGAATACAAATGTTCTTCCTCCCCTCTCTCTCACTCTCTCTCTCTCTCCGCCTCTCTGGCCTAAAAATCCGAAAATTCGAATGTAGATAAGACATAAATATATTTAAACTCGTCTTAGAAGGAAGCTTCATTCATAAATGTTAACAAAACAATTGTTGTGACGTCATAATTTTTCTGTAAAAACTTCAGCTATCAACAGAAGTAAACTAAGTTATACTGTATGCCCTGCCTCTAATCTCTTCCGCCAAACAAACAGATCGACGTTCAGGCAACGATCAAAATGGTCAAAATTGTTTTGTTTTTTAAAATTGATTTTTTTAAAAAAAGGTAAAAAAAATAATTTAATTTTAATTTTTTTTTATGAAGTAGAAGATACCAACATGCCATACTCAATTTGTTTGAGAGCCCCTGTGGTGGCCACAGAAACAAACCAAACACATTGGAAACATCGGCTCCCCCAGTCCCTGGCCAACAATAGGGGGGATAACGAGCCTATTTTAGCCGAGCCAAGGGGAAGTAACCGGCTTCTTTTTGGTGGGCCCGCCGGACAAGGGGATATAATCGCGTGGGAGGGGTTGACAGAACAAGCACCGCCATTAGGGCCCTATTATTTCACGAGACTTCTCTTAGTTTTCACGATGACGTCATGACACACTCGTGATTTCCGACCCCTGGATTTAAATTTTGTCCCTCTCTGATCCTGGCAAAATGAAAATGTCCCAGATACCCGCTCACCCCTTGGTCCATAAAGTCTCGTCTGATTTGTGATTAGATAAATGTGATACAGTACAGTGGTCTAAGAACATTGCGCACTTAAAACTTCCAAGGACATCCGAAGCAGGGGCGTGCGAATTGGTGGGTCATTTCAAATGTTGGGCTTTTTATCTCCGGAGATCCCTCAATTCTTTTATGTACATGGAGATTTGGCATTTTCGTCTAACCGCGTGAACGTTTTTTTCCGGCAAAAAAAAAGAAGCTGGCTAAAAAAAGAACATGTACCCCTTCCGGACGAAATTTACCCCTGCTACGCCACTGGGTTGTGGTATTCAAACGTTGGCTATGAACTAATGACAAACGAGCCTTCTCGTCCATGGGGGCATCCACCGATCATCGTCGGCGTCTGCGGTTCCTCCAAGGGCATAGGCCACCTACGAGAGACCTCCAGACATCTCTATCCTGGGGCCAGCTTCTCCAGGATCTTCCATTCATGGCGAATTCTCTTGATGCCTGCTCAATCGGCTCAACCATTTTGAAAAAAATTACGCAAAGCATGAACAATATACATGTATGTACAAAATATTTTTAAAAAATTAACTGTTGAAATCTAATAGTTTGTAAATGTCCGTCTCGGGGCGGCTTTACTTCCTTAAATTAAGAGACTAAGAAAAGTTTGGTTTCTCGTGGGATGCAACAACTATAGCTGAGACAACTCTTGCACTTTGCAGGTTTTAAATACTAAAAACTTGCACCATATTATATGACAATAGGCCTTGTCATAATATGGCCGAAACCTATTAATAGAAATATTTGGGCTGTATATATCTTTTTTAAGGACACATTTCATAAAAATGTAATACAAGCTACGAGTCAGTATATCTTCTTCTTCTTCTTCGTTCTCAATTTGAATATTGCGTGCCGACGAGTTTTGCGCCAATTGGCCCGTGGTCTCCGACTTCAGCCTGCTGTTTTTTCTGGATGTGCTTCCATAGCCTTTGGTCAGCCAAGACCATCTGCAAGGCAGCAGTTGATTTTGGCAAGTGATGCAGCGTTCACATGCCACGGCTATAAGGGTTCCACGCATTACCCAGCCGCCTTTTATTTTCCCTAACTATGCGTTAGGTACCCACTCGAAGCTGGGTGGACTCGGGGACCTGGTTTCCCATGGATTCGAACCCGTGACCATCGGTACGCCAGTCGAGCGTGCTGCCACTCGACCACCGTATCCCCAGTCAGTATATAAATGTAGATATATTGACAAGGATGTATCTTATCAGCAATTTTAAAAAATCTTCGTTAATCTAAGACTGCTTATTGGCATATGGAAAAGGAAAAACAGTTTCGTAATTTTACTATGCTAACAATTTTGAGCGCTTATTGATTCGACTGTATTTATGCTTCAGCACATGGTTCCGGTAAAATGTAATCTAAAAATACCACATTACTCTTTGAGCTATGACGTTTTCCGGTTTTAAAATGTCAAAGTCTATAGTTCGAGATGCGCGGATTATGAAGGGTCTCATCCTATACTTCCCTTAGACCCCGTTAGATTAGTTTCGATGGTCATCAAGCCGATAGGATCTACGTCTTAATCTTCTGTTACGCCACAAACTTCTTAGACAGTTGCGAATACAGTTTTGGGTTCATTATTTTAGTCAAATAGTTGATGTAATGATTCGGTAGACATCATTATTTATATTTAAATAACCTAAAAGGAGCAGGTTTTTAAGTTGTACATTCTGGTGCGTGCGGAGGTGAATGAGGGCGCACCTAGGTGCGATGCGCAATTCGGCCGGGCAGTTTTTTCTCGTCAATGATGCTATAAGAAGATCGAATAATGTAAATCATTAATGTTTCAGAGACACATGCATTTGATCTTTTCATGCACTAAATCAGTATATGGATGTTTTGAATCAAGCTGTCCACGAGAGACTATCGTCTGAAATAAATGACTTTTAACCTGAACCTTGACCTTGAGATTTCATCAACGACAATAGCGCGATAATGAGATCAGTGACACCAAACGAGGGCCGATTAATTTTGGAAGTCATATCTATTTACTCAACAAAAAACAACTAACACTTAAATAATGAAAGAATGCCTAGCCCCCCCCCCTACCCCATTAGTATAGTGTGAAGGTGTGCAAAGTTCGGCCCGCGGGCTAAATGCTGCCAGAGTTTAAAGTTTAACTGGCCGGAGACCTCATGTTTATTTATTGGCTTGATGATTTTTCTGTTACGACGACATTATTCTTAGATATTATATTATTTTTTCTGTTACGACGACATTATTCTTAGATATTATATGATTTTTTCTGTTACGACGACATTATTCTTAGATATTATATGATTTTTCTGTTACGACGACATTATTCTTAGATATTATATGATTTTTTCTGTTACGACGACATTATTCTTAGATATTATATGATTTTTCTGTTACGACGACATTATTCTTAGATATTATATGATTTTTTTTGTTAGTAAACATACGAGGATGGCATAACACCATGATCTTTTATTATTTACAAACGCGGATATTGATTTAATTTTTTTTTAAACGTACAAAAAACAAGTTTTTGACTATAAGTCCTTTATATACGAGACATAACTAAAAGAATGGTAATTATAATACACATGGATCGCACGACAATCCAAAAATCCAAAATTTTAGTTATGTCTGATACATAAAGGATTTATAGTAATAAAAAAACAGACTTCTACAATCTGCCTGCTAAATTTCAGCTCGATTTGATCCCGGGGTAGGGTTATAAAAACATGTTTAACATAGTTCGCACCGCGAGACAGATTAGCAATTAATAGCATTTATATTAACAGATCGGGAATATATTTTGTTTAAAGTTACGTCAATGTAATAGGCTTCGCACAGCGCAACACGCAGGTATTAAAAAGGTCGTTCAATACAATACGCACCGCGACACTCTAGCACACAAAAATAACATGCTACATAGAGATAAATATAGATAATCTAAAAATTCATTTACTTAATTACAGAGATTCGATCGATCTGAAATTTTGATAGATCATTTTTATCATGGGCACGAGTCTGCCTGCAAAATTTCAGCTCGCTAGCATACGAGGAAATGGGTTAAAAATCGATCCAAAGTTTTTCGGCATTCAAGGCATCAATCAAGCAAGCAGACGACGAGTTAATATAAAGGATTTTTTTAAAAAATATAGTTAACTAAAAAGTTCAATAATTTAATAATGGTAAATTCGATCGATCTGAAATTTTGATGCAATGCATTGTCATCCAAGATTTATCTGTGGTAAAATTTTGAGATCTCTTGGACCATCAAAAGTAGTTTAATTTTACGTTGGCAGATTTGAAAAATTGTGGACAGACACACAAACAGGAACGAAAGTGAGTTAATAAAAACGTGGTAAAAAAAATAAAGGCCCATGAAGTTATGTGCTGTTGTTTACACGAATTTTGATGACGCTCAACAACAAAAATCAATGATGTAATTTTGTTTATTTTTGACAACTCGGAGAAAGAAATCAATCTACCGTCGGTGTACTTACAATTTTAAAACAATTTTTCCGTGACAATCTTAGGCATAACATTTTTGTCTATGATTATATTTTAACTTGTTTTTAAAAAACTTTAAAGGGTGTTATAGTATAAAATAACATCATTGCTATATAAAACTGCCATTATTAATGCAATGCTTGACATTTCTAATGACGGAATAAATTTATTAAATGTCAAAAATCGTAGTTGTGCCCGGCCCTCCCCCCCATTTTTTGGTACCCCTCACAAAATATCACTCTTGAAAAAAGTTTATACTTTTTTTAATTAAAAAAAGAACAACGAAACAAATAATTAAAAAGGCTGTAACTCAGTCTAAAAGTATGTCTTTTTAATTAATTATCTTAACCCCCCCCCTCCCCCAAATATATCTTTACAGTATTGAATACAGCATTCCTTTTAAAATAAATAAGTTTTTGACACCCCTGGTGTAGGGTAAAAAATTATTGAATCTTATCAAACCGACCATACACATCGCTCTCTTACGAAACGGACAAATCCGAAATTCCTCCTTTTAACCTTCAAAGATGTTCTTTTCTTTTCAAACATGTGTATCCCAGGTGGAATTTTCAATCTCACACAGGGGAACGATTTAAAAGAAAAAAATTAATATTTTAAAAATTATTAATAAGAAAGAAGTAAACGAGATAGTATCAAGTAATTAAATTTGGGTCAACGGATTATAAAATTGTTTTTTCTGTCCATTTTTTTTTACCCCGAAGACATGCTGTCACCATAACCTCTGACCCCGTGACGTCTCCTCACATTCTCACATCTTACAGCGGTGTTCCCCCCCCCCTTGTCAACAGCGCTCTCCACGGTCGCAATCAACCGGCGACGGTCGCACGTGCGACAGACCAGTCCATGAGATCACGTGGTCGGATTATCCTATATAACTCGAGGATTAAGGGGCACAAAAGCCCTCGCGGTTCTCTATGTGCTCACAGAACTCGATTCAACAACGCGATGAGGGGAAGGAGGGGAGAAAAAAAATCGAATCAGGATGCGCAGAAAGATAAGGAAAAGGCTACAGCGCGGTCGCCGAAAAAGGGGTGACCAATCCAATTTATCCGTGGGCTAACCCGGTTCAGGGGTTGACCAATCCAATTTAGCCCCGGGATAACCAGGACCTCGGGGGGCAGCTAATCACATTAAGGTTTTCATTTAGAAAGAGTTTAAGCTGTATTAGCGTCGGGGGTCACAACACGAGACCCGTAGGTCTGATGAAAGCGCGGGAATGCCGCGAGGGCTGGCCCGTCCCTGCGCCGCACAATGGAGGCGGTGATGGCTATTTGCCCACTGGCTTACGGGCACGTCTCAAGGCGATCGGTCGTAGAACAAAATCATCTTTTTAACATTTAAAATAAGTCATGAAAAAAAAATCACCAAAGATTCCGAATTTGATGTTGGGTGAGATCTTAGAAATAAAGGTAAACAACGCTGTTTAAATAAAGGTAAACAATGCTGTTTAAATAAAGGTAAACAACGCTGTTTAAATAAAGGTAAACAACGCTGTTTAAATAAAGGTGAACAACGCTGTGTAAATATAAGACAAACACGTCTGCTTGCCCATGCTGTGGTTCTCATGCGTACAGTTGAGTGTATAACTGTCATTACTAGTATATCATATACGAGTCGATCATGAGTGAATAATTAGTACCTTCTGTCATTCAATAAACATAAATTAAAATTATTTTTAAAAAATAGAATATAAAAAAACAAGTTTAACTTTTCAAAATTCGTATATTCAAGGAAAGCACTTATTTTATAACGAACGCTGTATAAACATTTGATTATTTTTTTTCGTAAATAATTGATTTTTTTTAAAACAACATTATAACGATTAAAAATACAATGGAAAACTGATTATTAAATTTAGAAGGAGCAAATGTAAAAACGCAATTAAATTCTGATTTTTTTTATCTTTTGAAGTGTCCGGAAAAAAATCTGAAATGATTTAATCAGTACAAAGACATCGCTTATGTTTTAAAAACATTTTTTTGTTAAATTTCACAAAGTAAAGATCTCCACGTCAGCTATCTACAGACGACGATTGACACCTTGCAATGGCTTCCTCCACTGAAGAGTTCTCCAGACCAATGCCGCTAAGAGATAAAAAAACCCGTGCGGGCGCTCGCTTTGCAAAACGCGGGCCGTTCGTTCTCCGTCCTGCGCACCATAACCCGGTGCGGCTTAGGAGATAGTGATCAGCTGAACGCCCAGATCGGTACCATCAGAACGGAAGAGAAATGGTCTGGGAATAGAGGCGGGAGCTTTTAGCGAGCTGGTGTTCTTTTGGCCTGGGAGTAAAGTGTGTGAGGTCGGGTAGGGCAGTGGGAGGGGGGGGAGAGATCCCGGGTGGAACGGAAGAATTCTTTGATCTCTGGGTAATCTTAGTCTGGGGCTGGGATACCGAACATTTTCAGAAGGTTAGTCTGATGTTTAATAGGTTTGGGTGGGGTTGGGGAGGGGGCTGCAGAAGGCCGTGGATAAATTTATGTTTCTGGAGATCTCCTGGGTTGATTAGTAGGTCCACTCGACTCTCCCCCCCCCCACGCCCCCGCACAGCATTAACAGCAAAGATATTCGTTGGGACAAAACAAATAGCCGGTTAGTAAGTAAGGAGGGAGAGGCTATGGCGGGGGGTAAGGTTTGTTTTTAATAATTTTAACCGCCCTTGAGTAACATCAGAGAGTTTATCTTCAGATTAATATGTCTTTTTTATATTGTAAAACATGCGTTAGTATGGGTGAGAATTACTTGCAAAGTTATGTTTTCAGTACAACAGCAGCGCGGCGCTGTGAGTTGCTCAGCACACAAAAGCGGTGCAAGAGAATCTACCCAGGTTTGTTGTCTCAAAATGTATCCTCAAAATGTATCACCACGACATTGAACAGAACAACGTAGTAGGTTAAACGCTTTCAATTTTTTCTGAATTGTATTGACTCATTTAAAAACCAAGGCGTTAACGAATACAATCATTACTTGACTTAAAGACTTTAATCATCGATTTGTTAACTAAGTTGTAAAATGTATAATATTAAAACTATCGAAATTGTATACAAAAAATATATATATATGGAACGATGTGCATGTAATTTCCATTGCTGTTAGTAATTGTGGAGCTGTCGAGATTATCACCGATGTTCACACGTAATAGCTGTGTACAAATTCAGTAGCGGAGTGTACAATAACATCTTTGTACACGGGGTAACAAATCATATATCTTAGTCAGTAGTACGAAAAAAGCAAACAATAAATGAACCAAATGAGATAATTTTGTACAAGATAAAAGACAGAGCGACTACCACCATGGATAAAAATCACACTTTGCTACCACACATGACAAAACGGTTTCAGGAAAATTTAAGTACCGAAATTGTTTTCAAATAAATTGTGTTGGACTTAAGGGGACGTGCGGGTTGAATTTCTAAAATTTTATCTAGCGTCCTGAGTGATTTTAAGTAAAACATTTTTATAGGTTTTAAAAATAGATGTAAATTGCATTAAATTTACTTTTCAAAAATCTCATTGTTTTCCATGGAAACTCGGATAAACATCCGCCATTTTGTTTGTATTTTGGTGAAATTGAAAACGCTAAGGCTCTCTTAAATTACTAGTTATGACTTTCAAATTTAAAATATAGATAATTTATGTATTAAAACTTTGAATAACGGGACATTTTTATGGATGCACTAGTTAAAAATTAAATTTCACAAAAAGTGTCTCCATTTTTTTTGGTAAAAATTATGGGTTATGGGATACATTTGTACCTGTATCTTCCTTTGTAGGGCACTTACCAAAAAGTTAGGTTCTCAAATCTTTATTTGTGTCTGAAGATTACACAGAAAAGATATGGAGTAATTTATTAAATAATTTAAAAAGTTATATGGGTTTAATTTAATAAGTGACCAAAAACAACGAAAACTGAAAAACGACAAAATTTATTGAAAATATAAAATTAAAATTTTATTTTTGATAACGACAGGACATAAAATAGTCTAGTAGCTTAAGTTGGATTTTTCTAGTTATTTTCCAGCTCCTCTCATCTTTTCCTCATTGTCCCTTTTACATTTGTTACTTCTATTATCCGCCTGTGATTTTCGTTTCTTCGTGCACTTATTTTTTTAACGCTCAAAATTACTTTAGAGTCTCAATTATAAAGTCCAATTTTTATTGCACGCATAAATGAAGATCTAAAGTTATTCTTTAAATTTTGGAATGCTAAGAATTATACACTTTGACTTGAATAAAATTGAATTGAAATGACAATAAATAGTAGTTATTAGGTTTTCAATGAATGTGATTGGGTCTGCGTTGCGGATAAATAAAATGTCCAGGTAAACTTCTTTTATTGCAGGGTTAGCTTTACCATCTACAGATGTGTCTTAGGAAGAACCCGTGTTAAATTGCAATCTAGCTCTTGTTTTTATTAAATGATTATTGATCCTGTCCCTGTCTAATGCCTATTTTGTCTAATCTATTAAATACATTATTACTAGCACTAGTCCTAGTGACAACAATTCGCTAGCTCATAGAATAATTTTTTGAAAATGTGGGTAAAATTTATCATATTAGCAACAGTAGCTGTTAATTTTGTTTTTGTTACATGAACGTCTTATGTTATTATTATTATTGGAATGGCTCTAAGAGTACTAAGACGCTTTAGTCTTTAGTACTCTTTAGTGGCTTTAGTTTGAGACTAAGTGCAAGACCAACCTTAATTTTTTACGTATTCCACGCTGCAGTGATCGATTATAAAGTAGTTTACATGGTAATATATTAACATTTTGCTATAGAACAAATCTCTGAATTTTATAATATGAAAATATTTTATCTGAACGCTTTTTCTACTAAATAAGTAAAGATCTTAGGTGCTATCGGTCATGGAATACAATTGTTGTTTATGAAGAAACGGAAGTAAGACTATGGTAATTTCCACAGCAATAACCAAACAAAATGTTTGGTTTTTTGAAAGGTCAAGTGTGATTCCTAAGAGATGCAGAAACGCCATAAATAGGACAAGAACATATAATTTTTGAACGTGAATCAACGATTGCTAGGTTGGGTAAATTTTGATTGGTCGGGAATGTATATTTATCTAAATCTGGGAAAAAAAATTCAGCTTTCCATTGATACCACATTCGATATGGTTGGAAGATTTCAAGTACATGAATGGAGTCGGTAAAAAGAATATTTGTATCGAAATACTACTTTACACCTCCATATAGTGTTCATAAAATAATATTTTAAAATATGTTCAAATATATTATCATAAAATTTGTAATGTAATTTTTATTTAAAAATGGCTTATTAGAAACAAAATATATCGAAAACTAGAAATACTTAAAATGTAATTTTTTGCCAAATTCTGACCCACGCCTCCTCCCTTCATTTTTATTAATAAATGTTCAAATGTCGAGATTATCACCGATGTCCACGCGTAATAGCTGTGTACAATTTCAGTACATGTTTAGCGGAGTGTACAGTAACATCTTTGTACACGGTGTAACAAATTATAAATCTTAGTCAGTAGCACGGCAAAGCAAACAATAAATGAACCGAATGAGATAATTGTGTGCAAGATAAAAGACAGAGCGACTACCCCCGTAGTTAAAATCACACTTTGCTACCACACATGACAAAACGGTTGAAGGAAAATTAAAGTATCGAAATTGTTTTCAGATAAATTGTGTTGGACTTAAATATATTTGTATGTTTGACTAAAAAAAAAGGTTTCCAGGGAAGACTACTTCCAAAGGAAGTTAGTTAAAAATTTAATAATGCAAAATAACGAAAACACATTTTTTAAATTTCATATTAACTTTTCAACCACAACGTCAAAACACGCCTCAAATTAAAATATAAACATGGAAAACTTAAAATAATGAAGCTCAAGTTGGAAAAATAATCTATTATTAAAAAAATTGTCTTCAATCCAATTTTCTGGAATTAAATTTCTGAAAATGATAAATGAAGATAAACAGTTAGAATGTCTGGGTCAATTTACTTGCTTGAAAAGTTATCGACTGAAACCAACAGTTTAGTGATTCACTGTGTTAGACTTTTCTTGTTCCATTCGCAAGAACAAACACATACAAATCTTCCTTCTTCCCATCAGGTAATCGGGCGTGGAATGAGTTGCCTGAACAAGCCAGGAAACCAACACAAACATTCAAAACTCTAAAAAAAATAAATATGCAAGACTATGAATAAACCATGGATAAGAGTAGGACGCAATATTCTTCAGTACAGAAGGAGAGGCTGTGATGCATCAGATGAGAAGACATGATGTCTGGCACTTGACTGTTTACAACTCATTAAGTCGCATGATTTGTTAGCACCGTTGATATACACGTGAAAAACAGTTGATTGATTTAAAAAACATTTATAGAAGAAACAATAGCTAGTCTTCTGGAACACATGTTAATTGTAGTTAACGAGCCAGATCACAACCGTGTGTGTGTGTGGGGGGTTTGTGTTTGTATGTATGTGTGGGAGGAGGAAAGGGGAGGGATATGTTGAATATGTGGTATTATTTGAAATGCAATGAACTAATTTTGACTTGTGCTGTTGGAATATTATTTCATACATTACATTGTGTGTGGTGAGATAATATACATTTTTACAGTTATTAATTTTTTAATATTTTTTTTTGGGGGGGGGGTCTATAGACATGTACCAGTGATACAACTGGTGTGTGCTGATGAAAGGTGATTCAGTATCATGTTGCAACTGGCGAATGATAAGCCTGAGCGTTATTTCATAAAGACATGATACAAGTTACCAAAGCTAAGACATATTATTATGTCTGACTGCTCTTCGAACTGTCTGAAACACCACCAAAACAAATGTCTTACCTTGTACAGTTATATCCTGGTCCCACACACGACACACCAACACACAGCAGGCCTTCAAACAAGCGTCTTACGGGCGTCTTCCAACTTTGATCGCCATCTGGCTGTTTACTGCCTTGTTCAACAGATCGTCTGTATAGAAAACATATAATAAGAAATGTTTGCTGTTTTGTAATTTGGGTTATCAATGTTGGTTTTTAAAAAAATCAAACATTGATTTCATTGTTCGATGAACATGCTTGAATATTCAACATTGCTGTCAACTAATTATGCTTCGGATGTCATCTTCCAGTACACCTTTTTAAAAGAAAAATTTTTAAAACTTGTTTTTGTAGTGCTTTTTAAGGCAAGGTTCCACTTCATTTATTCCCAGATGCATTCAACCGTGACAGCTCGTATAAGGAAACTCGTTGACAAGCTTCCTGCGCACGATGTCACTGCACGTGATGTCACTTGCGCGTTGTCATTACATGTCATTTTATGCAATGTTTAATTAGCTGCAGCCAAGACTTTAAAGCCACCGACTAAAAAACAAACTGGGGGGGGGGCATTTTTCCATATTTGGATTTGCGCTTCGTTTTGTTTACATCCGGTAAAAAATCACGTCCGTCGCATCGAGATGAACCCATCAAGAACCATCCGAAACAAGCTTCGATGGAGTGGTGTTATTTTTATAGCCGTCCATCCCCAACAGACCCACCCCTTCAAGCTCTCTTTCTCTCCGCAACCATTTTTTCCCTCCCCCGTTCCCCATAAAACAAAGCGCCGTCTCATCAGCCCGGACCCGTCAGTGAGTAATTTTCCCGCCAACAGCACCAATGATTGGCCGACACGGGGAATCGTTCGGGGCCAAGTGGAGCAATATGTCCGTCCCAATTGGAGCCCTAGTTAGTGGTGATTTGCTCGTGAATTGGGGAGATCAATGGGGGGAAAGGGTAGCTTCACAGCGCGAGGTTCCGGTCGAGGGCTGGCAAAATACGACATTGTCCTGCCAGAGTGTTGGATTGTGTGGATAAACATTGGATCGTCGGGTGGATATGGGCAGATAATGGAGTAGCTTTTTGTCGGGCACTGATAGATTTCACACGGCGTGTTTAATTGTTTCTGTTACAGGTGATGGAAGGGGTTGTTACTGTTACAGCCAAGTGTGCGCAAATATCACTCGTTGACATGTTAAAATAGCATTTACTCATTAATTAATGCACTCGCTGAAGACTCGTTTCTCAACTATCAGCATTACATAGAAACACAGTAGCTAAATAAAAAAAATTCGTTTTAACTTGGGCTGTACCAGATTCACATTCTTCAAATCCGAACAGAGCCAGATTTATGAAGTGAAATCCTACCGGAGCCGAATTTGTAAAAATGGCCGGATTCCGGATTTCCCGGAGCCGAAATCCGTACACCCCTAGTTTTAACACACACGCACACACGCAACACATACATACACACAGAGTAATAATCAGCCGCGAACTATGACTATTGTGGGTATAAAACATGAAAGACTGAACAAGTAAAATATTTAATGTGCCTATTGATATAAGTTTATCGATTGGGTTGTTGTGACTTGATTTCTTAAACAGCGTCTTGTGCACGATATGCTAGCAATCTCAACAAATTCCGATCTTCATAACTTTATTTTAAAAATTAATTTAGAGGTCGGTTAAATGATTCCTTATAGGGCTTGTCATTATTTACCGGAATTCTAATAATAGAATTAAATAAAAATATGTTTACATCCGGGTAGTGTGTAAGGTCGGTTAGTAAACTTGTCTTCGTTATTCCTATAGAAACTAAGCTTTTTGTGTAGCCAAAAACTTGTTTACAAGCGTATTTTTAGGAAATTGTATATATCCAAAATATTAAGATTTTTCTCCACAGTCTTTCCAAACACACGCGTGTATGTAGTAAACATTTTGTTGGAGGAAAAGGTCCAACAGAAAATTTTTAAAACCTTTATTTTATAGAATTTGAAATAAAAATATAAGTTTAAGGTTATTTTACTTCATATCATATATTATATATTTACGCTCAATTATCGTTGATTCATAACGCTAAGGGACATCACTCTGCTTTTTTAAAATTTTGTGTTGTAAGCAGTGCTGATTGACTCAAATAGTTATTTTTTGGTGCAGTAATTTGGTGGGCTGCTTTCTAAAATTAGTTAAAAAATAGTGTGGTGATTAGCACTGTAAAAAATACAACCTCTATTTTAAATTACTTTGTGTACATTTAAGGTAGTTTAATATTACGTATCTATCATACAAGGACAAGTTTGTTGGGCTTTTGAAAATAGTGGGCGCCGTGGGCGCCCTAAATAAATGTGGGCGCCGCAGCACAACCTATATTATATACATACTTTGTGTACATTTCAGGAATATTTCGTATTTACCAAAAAAGGATAAGTTACTTGGGCTTTTGACATACAATTATTTTTTTTAATTATAATTTTTTTTTAAAATAAAATACTTTGTGTACATTAAAGAAATTTTAATATTACGTAATTATCATACAAAGACAAGTAAGGGGGCTTTTGAAAAAGGTGGGCACCGTAGGCGCCCTTAAAAAAAGGGGGCTCCGCAGGCGCCATGGCGCCGCAGCCCAAACTAGTCATCTATATATTTACGCTCAATTATGTATGATGCCTAACGCTAAGGGACATCACTCTGCTTTTTTTTTAATTTTGTGTTGTAAGGAGT
Organism: Ampullaceana balthica; assembly: GCA_944989445.1. Taxonomy (NCBI): domain Eukaryota; kingdom Metazoa; phylum Mollusca; class Gastropoda; family Lymnaeidae; genus Ampullaceana; species Ampullaceana balthica. The sequence continues at coordinate 29,990 of CALYLW010001459.1, forward strand.
GCTGATTAACTCAAATAGTTATTTTTTGGTGCAGTAATTTGGTGCGCTGCTTTCTAAATTAGTTAAAAAATCGTGTGGTGATTAGCACTGTAAAAATTATTATATAAATACTTTGTTTAAATTTTCAGGAATATTTCGTATTTATCATACAAGAATAAGTTACTTGGGCTTTTGACATAATTTTTTTTTAAAAAACTATTATAAAATACTTTGTGTACATTTAAGAAATTTTAATATTACGTATTTATCATACAAGGACAAGTTAGTTGGGCTTTTGAAAAAGTTGGGCGCCTCAGGCGCCACGGCGCCGCAGCACAAATAGTATTATATAATGCGAAATAGAACGTCCTTGCGAGAGTGAATTTAATTTAATATGTAAATGGATCAGTGACTATGAATATACTTCTTTAGTTTATTCGCTCGTTCGTCCGTGATTGCCGTGAATTTTATTCATTCATACTATTATTTACTTTACTACAAATACTAATGATGTAATTATAATTAAAGTCATAATCTTAGTGTTAGTTTATTACTAATAAATACTAAGGCATATATATTGTGTATGAACCAATGAAAACAATTTATATTAAATATATGTTTTATAATTATAAGAATTAAGAAGTATACGTTTGCAAGGACTTGTACTAGTTCTAGTGTTTACGGCTACGACTATCGAACGACCGCTTATACTCATTTAAATAAATGCTTAGGCTTATTTATTTAAAAAATTCCAATTAAAATATCAATATAATGTTAAATTATGTTATATATTATATTATGCGAAATTTAACGTCCTTGCGAGTATGATTTATGTAAATGATTTAGTGACTCGGCTCTGACTGAGGCTCTCGTTCTAGTCTTAGTTCATTTGCTCGTTCGTCCGTGAACTTTATTATATCATGCTATTTACTACTAATACTAATTATGTAATTATAATTAAAGTCATACTCTTAGTGTAAGTTTATTACTAATAAATACCAAGGCATATATTTTTATAAGGACCAAGTAAAACAATCAATATTAAAATAAATATAGTCTTAAATAATTGACTACTATTACGCTAGGACTAGTGTTTACCGTTGTTACGACTATCGAACGACCGCTTACACTTACACTCATCTTTAAAAATGTTTAGGCTTATTTATTTAAGTTTTAAGTCTTCGGAATTTAAATAATTTATTCAGCTGCAAAACTAAGTGTAAAGAAATATTTTTTGCACAAAAATTGCACCTAGAGTATCGTTTTTAGTGAGATCAATGTATCAAAATACACTGTTGTAATGGATGTTTCAAAAATCTTTGACCTGAATCTAAAAATAGCCCAATGACCGAATAAGTTATGACGTTTTCCGGTCTTAGAAATGACTAAGCCTATAGTCATTACCTTTACTTTAACTCAAAGATTGAGACTCACGGTCCAGTCGATGCAAGGGAGTGAACTCCGGAGTAGTTACTTTTGTGACCAATCAAAATGGGAAGCCGCGGTGGGGGTTATTTCGACCATTCCAGAAGTTTTCTCCAAAAAAGATATCAATACTAACGTTGTTCAAATTATCATATCTTTATCCTATATATTACAGGAGCTCTTTCTATACAAGAGATTATTGGCTCCTACTCTTATACATCATTGTTTATGTCTAGTCCTGCATTTTTATTGGTGCTTAAAATGTTAATAGTGTGTTGGTTTTGTTTGTTTTGTTCAGGTAACCAATTCCACGCACGAATGCCTTACGGGAAAAAAGGAGAATTTTTTTTTATTATTATTATTATTATTTTTTTTTGGGGGGGGGGATGGGGTGATGGGAGAAGAAAGGTATTTTGTTTAATCCATATGTCGATCTTAATGTCTTATTAGATCTACAGTGTAGTCGGTGTCACATGAATGTCAACTACTTTCAACTCGATGGTGACACTGTCTGAGGTCTTCTGTGACATGCCCAAAGTTCATTGTTGGACAAAGAAAAATCGTAACGGTCCATTGAAAAAGTTATCGAGTGGATACAAATTTTTTTTTCGCCAAGTCCATGACAACCCACCCTCGCCCCCTCCTCGCAGTGAGCTACAAAAGCCACCTGCATGTTCGCTCGTGAAGCCCGGGGTCTCTGACGAAACTCTTCACCGGTGATTTAAACCACGAGTTCCTGCCCCGGAAACAAAACCCGGCATGCCGATTGGATTGGGGCAATTTCTGACACTGGAAATAAGCAAGGGGGAGCCGAGATGTCTCCTTTGACAGTCGAACGTGCCCATTATCTTCTCTTGTGTCCCGGCGCCCCCCTAAAGTTGCCCCCTGCTGGACAGATGGCAGTGAAGAGATGTCACGTGATGCTAGGTGCTCAGGCGGTGGTGACGGGGAGGGGTGTGGGGGACAGGCTGTAGTGGTAGCGGCAGCGGCGGCGCGACGGGGGACTTTAATTCCCACCTCCTCTGGTGGAGTGATGCTATAGCCGTAGTTGTAGCAGTCACGGCTCCGCGAGGTGAGGGGTGGGGGGTGGGGGTCCCTACGTGTCGAGGAGGGTGATGCAAAAGCCTTGGGAGGTTTCAAGTGGACTTTGTTCTTTCAGGGGCGGCACCAGATTTAGAACTCAAAGCAACCGACCTCCGAGTGCTATACGTGTGTGTGATTTAGTAAACAGGAAGTTAAATTAGTGGAAGCTAAATCCGAAAATTAGAGAGCTTACCGTAGTGCTATAGCGTTTGTTGGGGCAGTGCTATAAGATCAGTGTTTAAATACTAAATGGTAGAACTTTGTGTACACACAAGTCATTAGTGGCAGAGCATCATATTATGCACCTATCTCCCAGGACATTATGTACAAATCAGCCCTAGGATATCGTTGATTTATACGTTTATAACTAACTAGAATTTCGTGTACACAGTGGTGCCATAATATCGTGCGGTTATAATTACCGGAACTTGGTGTATACATTAGTGCCAGAAGTGTGTACATATTAGCGACAGATGACTAGCGCTGTACACGCTAGTGTCAGCGGAAGGTTTACGATTGGCATACGTATCGTTACCAAATGGTTTTACGGCAGGTATACGACGAAAGAGATTTGCGAATATCTCATCACGGGAATATGTGAAACAGTTTTATGACAGAACCTTGTGTACAGCAACGGTTTCAACATATAAGTCATTTCATCATAAAAATCATTGGTTTGAATTCAACAATATAATATAAACATCTTTTAAAATGCCATTCATAATATACAAGTTTGAGTGCGAAAAACAGATATTTAAACACACGAGTTACGATTAGATGGGCTATTACATGTCCATAGCCATGCCAAGGGATGGAACTCGGTCTTTTTTTAAAAATAAAAATTTTCACTTGTCAGTAATGTGAAATCTGAGCAGCAGCATTGGAGTGAGAATCAGTCATGAAACGTTGAGAAGGGCCTCACTAATCACTCTCTCCATTGACCATTCCACGTCGCTGATAGCGTCCCCTTGCCGGAAGGCATCATTTTTCATGGCGACAGTAGTGGAGATGGGGAGATGGGGGTGTGGTGGGGGGGGGTCGAATGGGGCACAATCCAGCACCCCGAATCAGCAACAGGTGTGATGGGCCCTGGCATCTTGTTGATTAAAAAAAACAAGACCCGTAGAGGGTGAGGGGTGTGGTGGGGAGGGTGTGTGTGTGTGTGTGTGTGTGTGTGTGTGATGGGAAATTCAAGATGGCCATTCGTCTTCTGTTGTCTTTTCCACCTGAGTTTGTTCGGGGACTTTACCGGACTCGACGTGTCCTCGAGTGTTCATCAACACCTCGCCGTATCGCGAGTGATGACTGACAATAGTTATTTAAATGAAAGCGTCGGAGTGGAAGATGAGACAAGTATCGCTTGTCAGTAGTCAACGCTAGAAATAAGTTGTTTCCCCTTGAAGTGTATCTCTCTAGATGAACTGGTAGTCTACATGGATATTGTCTGGGTACAATGACATGTAAACAGAATGAATATTTGGTAGGTGGGACTTGGTTATTTTTGAACATATAAACACGTGCCCCTTTTTTTGGTAGGTGGGACTTGGTTATTTTTGAACATATAAACACGTGCCCCTTTTTTTGGTAGGTGGGACTTGGTTATTTTTGAACATATAAACACGTGCCCCTTTTTTTGGTAGGTGGGACTTGGTTATTTTTGAACATATAAACACGTGCCCCTTTTTTGGTAGGTGGGACTTGGTTATTTTTGAACATATAAACACGTGCCCCTTTTTTTGGAGTAAAATAACAGACCTAGAGTAAAAAAAATATATTTTCGTTAATGAAAGACTAATTTTCTGTTTAAAAAAATGTAGCATACCCTTTGAAGATATGGTCTGTCTTAACACATCTACCTGCCCTAACTAGTGATTTTTATCGAAATGGCTGGTGTTAGTGTTGTCCAGACTATAGGTTAAATTATTCTATGGTCAGTGTTATAGTCATTCAAAAAGTTATTGTTGCCAGGACCAGTGTTATCGTTATAATGGCTGGTGTTATTGTTGGCCTAGCCAGTGTTAGAGTGTTGTAATTCACAGTGTTAATTTTGTCATATCCAGTATTATTGGTGTTTTGTCATGGCCAGTGTTATTTTCGTTGAGGCCAGTGTTTTTGTTGTCCTGTCCATTGTTAATGTTCTATGCCAGCAGACTAACGCGAGATATCGCCTTGCTCCTGTATTCCGTGACGTCATGGCCAGTGTTTATGTTGTATGCCAGGAGGCTAACATGATATATCGCCTTGCTCCTGTATTCCGTGACGTCATGGCCAGTGTTTATGTTGTATGCCAGGAGGCTAACATGATATATCGCCTTGCTCCTGTATTCCGGGACGTCATGGCCAGTGTTTATGTTGTATGCCAGGAGGCTAACATGATATATCGCCTTGCTCCTGTATTCCGTGACGTCATGGCCAGTGTTTATGTTGTATGCCAGGAGGCTAACATGATATATCGCCTTGCTCCTGTATTCCGTGACGTCATGGCCAGTGTTAATGTTGTATGCCAGGAGGCTAACATGATATATCACCATGCTCCTATATTCCGTAACGTCATGGCCGGTGTTAATGTTGTATGCCAGGAGGCTAACATGATATATCGCCTTGCTCCTGTATTCCGTGACGTCATGGCCGGTGTTAATGTTGTATGCCAGGAGGCTAACATGATATATCGCCTTGCTCCTGTATTCCGTGACGTCATGGCCGGTGTTAATGTTGTATGCCAGGAGGCTAACTTGATATATCGCCTTGCTCCTGTATTCCGTGACGTCATGGCCAGTGTTAATGTTGTATGCCAGGAGGCTAACATGATATATCGCCATGCTCCTATATTCCGTAACGTCATGGCCGGTGTTAATGTTGTATGCCAGGAGGCTAACATGATATATCGCCATGCTCCTATATTCCGTAACGTCATGGCCAGTGTTAATGTTGTATGCCAGCAGGCTAACATGAGATATCGCCATGCTCCTATTTTCCGTGACGTCACAGGTAACTTGAGTCCGGCAGCGCGAGGTGAACGACTGCACGTCGATCATGTTACCGAAGTCTGGTGAATAAATTTACATAATTCCGTAGATTGCTGACAGGATCTTGGTGGGGTGGGAGGGGCTGACGACATGGAGAGTACCTGGACCTGGATGTTTTGGTGGATACACGAGTTGGATGTACTGGTGGATATATCAGCTGGATGTAGTGATGGATACATGAGGTGGATATAATGGTGGATCATGAGGTGGATATAGTGGTAGATACATGAGGTGGATGTTTTGGTGGATACATGAGTTGGATGTAGTTGTGGATACATGAGTTGGATGTAATGGTGGATACATAAGCTGGTTGGAGTGGTGGATACATAAGGTGCATGTAGCAAGTATCATGAATTTCCATGAAGGTCGTCTGTGATGGAATTAATCCACAGTGGATAATCCATGACTTAGGGTTCATTGGAATTCTGTGGAAACTTACTCTTAGAGTATTTTTGCCAAATTTCTTCTCTCTTTGCGTCTACTATTGCTGACTATATACAAGATAACCATGACAAAACTGGTCAAGACAAAAGTGACCATGACAAAGCTGACCAGGTCCACTACTATCATAGGCCCTGATCAAACCCATCCATGATTGGCATTGCTTAAACAGTAGCCCAGCTCAGCTTGACAATGCCGACCTGTTGGAGCTCGTCTAAAGGCGCATGTTTCCAAACAACAATTGCAATACGCCAAGAAACGTTCCGGCTCAAACACATTTGTAAGTTCTGAAACCCCTCTGCTTAAACGGAGCTTTACTAAGGGAATGTTGGGGATAAATATGCCATGCCATAAACCACACAAAGGGCAGAAACTATCGTTTATCTTTCAAAAAAACATCAAGTGATCATTTATTGATAAACATTATTGCTCACGTGAAAACAAAGGCTGGTATCGATACTACACTACACTATCAGTTCATCGACTGAGTGTGTACACATAGGCTGGTATCGATATAATACTATCAGTGCATCGACTGAGTGTGAACACGTATTCTGGTATCGATAGTACACTATCAGTTCATCGACTGAGTGTGTACACATAGGCTGGTATCGATATAATACTATCAGTGCATCGACTGAGTGTGAACACGTATTCTGGTATCGATATACTATAAGTTGACCGCGTGAGTGTGAACTTTTGGGCAGACATCAATACAAAATTATGTCACCGTGATTTTCCATAGGCACAGGGATCGCAGAGTCCTCGTTCTTATCTCTTAACAATAATTGTGCATCAAATATTCATTGCCTCTTAGACTATAGTGTACAATTTGAAAACATTGAATGCGACATCTTTACTGGAATCATTGCCGCGGCACGCTACAGGAGAAACACTGACCACTCAAACAGTTCGGCGCACACTACAGGGAAACACTGACCTTCAAACAGTTCGGCGGCACACTACAGGAGAAACACTGACCAATCAAACAGTTCGGCGGCACACTACAGGAGAAACACTGACCACTCAAACAGTTCGGCGGCACACTACAGGAGAAACACTGACCATTCAAACAGTTCGGCGGCACACTACAGGAGAAACACTGACCACTCAAACAGTTCGGCGCCACTACCACCTCCCTACTTTGTCTTAACTACGGCGTTAACCACCACCACCCCAACCCCTCTCCCCAGCACATTTTATTTTTACCGCCCCGCCCCGCGTCCCGAAAACCGAGTGGGGTGTTGGATTTCATCTGCTAAGACGTAGAACAATAGAAGGAATAGCCAGGGTTAGCGATGTGGTACGCGGAACAATGGCCCCGGCCCAGAAGACACGAGTCCTAACTCGTTCCGTCCCTGTGATCTTACGGTGCGGCCGGCTTCTTCGGCTTGGGTTGTCTCCCCTGGATCTTTCTGCTTGAGTTCCTCCCCCCCCCGAAAGTATACCTTAATAAAATTTTTAAAAATAAAATAAAATAATTGAGCTTACGCGAGGAAGATAGGAGGGTTGGATATTTTTTTATTTAAGACGAGGGCTTATCTCTGAGTGTGGGAAAAGATGCACGGTACGCTTACAGATGACGGTACGCTTACAGATGACGGTACGCTTGCAGATGACGGTACGCTTACAGATGACAGTACGCTTACAGATGACGGTACGCTTACAGATGACTGTACGCTTACAGATGACGGTACGCTTGCAGATGACGGTACGCTTGCAGATGACGGTACGCTTGCAGATGACGGTACGCTTGCAGATGACGGTACGCTTGCAGATGACGGTACGCTTGCAGATGACGGTACGCTTACAGATGGAGCGGCGATCCAAACTTAATATCAAAATATGAAAACGGTTCACCGGGCATCGGGTTTAGAGTAAATGTTAGGAGATCATGTAAACATGTACAGGACAAGATTTGCTTTAAAACAACAACTAAGCTTCGATAGCACAACTCATTAAACAAGTATAATTATTTTTAAAAATACAGGTACAATTATTACAAAATCAACAAAAAGGTACACATTTTGTTCTTCTTTCTTTTGGTCAAGACGTATCCCAGCCACAAAAGTGAAAATATATTCAATTGACATTTCAGAATTCACACCTGCGGAGACACTCCCTTAAGATTGAATCCCACACTCCAGTTTTTTCTTTCAAGTTTTCAGCCCAACATTCTGAGGCTCCGAGTTCAGTTCTCGGCGTGGGGACCCATATCTCGGTACTTCGTTTCTCTGCGCCCTCGTGAGAAAGGTCTCCTGCCCTCGTTGTAGATGTACGACACTCGTCACCGCATCCAGAGCTTCGTCATCGACAGACACTTGACGGTCTTCTCGTGTCGTGTGAAGAGTTCTCGAGGGCGCTGAGGCTGTTCGTCACGTGAAGAGAGGTTCGCGAGTGCTCAGTAAGACCTGGGCCCTCACCGGCAACTACAATGGGTGACAAGAAACCCATCGAGCGTCTTATAACTTTCATCAGTGCTAGGTGTCCGGGCACTTACCTGGCACTTGTGTGCACTTTTTGTTGTTGGCGTCGGCACTTTTTGAAGTCCGCAGGTGCTGGTTTGTTTCATGGTTGGTGTGTTGGGCATTTGTAGAGTTGACATGGGGTGGTCATTTGTAGAGTTGACATGGTGTGGTCATTTGTAGAGTTGACATGGTGTGGTCATTTGGAGAGTTGACATGGGTGTGGTCATTTGTAGAGTTGACATGGGGTGGTCATTTGGAGAGTTGACATGGTGTGGTCATTTGGAGAGTTGACATGGTGTGGTCATTTGGAGAGTTGACATGGGGTGGTCATTTGTAGAGTTGACATGGGGTGGTCATTTGGAGAGTTGACATGGTGTGGTCATTTGGAGAGTTGACATGGGGTGGTCATTTGTAGAGTTGACATGGGGTGGTCATTTGGAGAGATGACATGGTGTGGTCATTTGGAGAGTTGACATGTGGTGGTCATTTGGAGAGGAGGACATGTGGTGATAATTTTCATGTCTCACTTGTTTTGATATATTTCAAATCTCACGTGACTTGCTCGTTTACATGATTCACTAAAATCTTAGCCCCAAACCCGTTTTCTTCTAACTTGACGCACACACTCGGTTAGTTGCGTACATTTTGGTGTCAGCTCTTTGATCTCGCTTTAAACTTTAAACTATAAACTTTAAACTATAAACTTTAAACTATAAACTTTAAACTATAAACTTTAAACTATAAACTTTAAACTATAAACTTTAAACTATAAACTTTAAACTATAAACTATACTATCACATCGTTTGTACTATCGGCCGGTAGTTTATGCAATAAATATATACTCGTAACAAACATCAAAATGAATGTGTCACATGATATTTTGTTTCATGTGTAAGATATTGGTTATTCAGCTGTTTAAGATATTGGTTATTCAGCTGTTTAAGATATTAGTTATTCAGCTGTTTAAGATATTAGTTATTTGGCTGTTTAAGATATTAGTTATTCAGCCGTTTCCCGGGTATTTTAAATATCATCTCAACATCCACCGCACGTCACAAGAGAGCTAGCATTATTCTTTTTAGCCTTTATTTGAATCACCGAACATTATTTTAGGAAACAAACTTCTGGGGCCCCCACTCCATTCTATGTGATCAGATACCAACTTGTGGGGCCCCCACTCTATTGTATCTGATCTGATACCATTCTATGTGATCAACTTGTGGGGCCCCCACCTCTATAATTCTATGTGATCAGATACCACTCGTGTGGGGCCCCCACCTCTATAATTCTATGTGATCAACTTGTGGGGCCCCCACTCTATATAGTTCTATGTGATCAGATACCACCGTGTGGGGCCCGCCACCTCTATAAATCTATGTGATCAGATACCACCGTGTGGGGCCCCCACCTCTATAAATCTATGTGATCAGATACCACCGTGTGGGGCCCCCACTCTATGTCGTGAAGTATGTGATCAGTAACTAATTTAACCTTGCGGGAGAGAACCGTCAGAAAGGTCATACTGGTTCTCAAACAGCAGGTGGGGGAGGAGGCACTTCTATAGACAATGGAATGACCTCTACCCGTGACCGACTCTATTCAATAGGAGGCAAAGCTAAGGAGATTAAGAAACATGGAAATCCCTAGAATTGCATCTCGCAGTAATAACCCCACGAGCATTTGGCTATGAAACTATTGGAAGACGAGATTAGAGGCAGGGAATTGCCTGATCTTTGAACGAAGCCAAGGTGAGGGGAATATTTGTAACACGAATTTAGTATAGTTATTGGGGACGAAATTTAAATTGACATTCAATATTAAAAAAATTGAATAAACGACAAAGCAATCAACCACACCATAGACATTTTTTAAAACGTTAATGGGACCGGAGGGGGGGGGAGCGTCTAAAGAGATAGCAATCAAGATTGGAAGAAGAAATTCAGCTAAAGAATGTAGGAGACTAGGTCAAAAAAACAACAACACATTAACAAGACAAGAAATTATTGACAAGAAGACTTCTTCGGCGAATAAACAAAACACGTTAATTAAAAACCTTAGCTGCTTTTGGATAACGAACAGTAAGTGGCCTATGCCTCATATAACGAGCAGTAAGTGGCCTATGCATCATCGATCATAACAAGCCAATAACATCACAATGACTCCTTCTCCGATTCCTTGTCTACTTCAATAGCACGAAGCGAAAAGTTATGATCTACTTGTGAATAGCCATAGGTACGTCCTGTCGTAAAGCGTTAATTATGTTGCTTTGATGTGTGCTTAGGGCAGGCTTACCGCCGACACTCACGCGCTAGTTAATCCCAGCAGCTGATACATTAGACGCGAGGGGTCCTATGAGTAAACGCATCAGCTGCGATTGCTTCCTCCTTTTGGAATGATATTGATCCAAACTAACGAGTGATTTCCAACAGCTGTAACCTTCACTCCTACAAACCGAGCGGACCCCCCGAGGGTTTGGCGAGGGTAAATAGTTCCACCAAAACACGGGATTACCATTTATCGCTGGGCGAAATAAACAAGAACCGTTGATTAGCCAAGTTCGATGGAATATTACAACATTTTTTGTCTAAATCAGATAATAATCTAGCACCCTGCTTCTTTTCTTTTTTAAACAAGATATATCTCCTATTAAAAAAAAACTGAATGCTTAAAGCTTATAGTTTTGTCTCTTTAAATTTTAAATGAAGCTGAAACCTTTTTTTAATTATGCGTAGTTGTATTGATTTTTTTTAAAAATCGACCTAGAAACATACGAACAAAATTTTTTTAAAAAGGTATTTACACAAATATACTTATTCAAAATTTGTTATCTTTTCTAAATAGTACCAATATAAAGATTTTCTTGTTAAATGTTACGAATATGATTATTAAATTATGCCGTGGGGTGTTTACATATACATGTAAATAATGCCAAACTCAAATTAGGTATCATTTTTGCTCTATTAGTTTCAGGTTGGTTTTTTTTTCTTCTAAAAAAACAAACAGATTGGGAGGGAAGGTAAAGACTGAAAAAACCTTTGACGACAATTGTTTAAAGATTTTAAAAAAAATATTTATATTAAAAAAAACCACTGTTATTGAAATAGGTTTATATTCTCTGTTATATAGAGATATTTTTTCCAAGGATCAGCAAATCCACGTAAAATGAGAAACCCTAAACATTACATCGACGAGTTAGATCCAGGCAGGTCTACTTACAGCCCTCGGCCTACAGCTCGCTCAACGATTTCTCACACCTCGAGTGTTTCAATCACACCCGCATATCAGCATGACGCTTCCGTTGTTTGACTTCAGCGTGGACTCGCTGCTCGTGGTTTGACCGCCCGATCGATCCATGATCAAACATGTTATTAATTAAAGCCACATTCACGGGATACTGCACGACTCTCCGAACTTTTCATACCCCCCACCACCACCCAAACTCCCACTCTTACACGCAACGCGTAGATTGGTGACCATCTTTGTCTTGTGTCCTTGTGTTCCCAGCGAGGCGTGTTTGAGGGCTCGGGGCTACAACCATGACGTCTACTACGTTCAGAAAATCTCGTTAGCTTATTGCGAACAAGGCGTTTTCATAATTTGAATTCACGTAGTGTATGTATACAAATATGGATATGCTGGCCAGGGGATACATATTTAAACAGACTAAGCCTTTACAGTGTTTCTCAAATGTTAGATGGGCTGTTTTCGAAAATGAGGTGTTATTGAGATGATTTATGTCAGCCGATATGTTCATCCATTGTAAGAAATCTAGATCGGCCAGCACTTTGAGTAAAGTCGATTTAAAAAAAACAACAGTTATGTAGGACACATTTTTTCTCAATTCTTAAAAGGAATATTTATTTCTACGTGTGTACATATCATTAGATTTATAGTGTGTGTACATAATGACATACGTCTCTCCCCCATCTAATATAAAACATGATTTAAGAGAATTTTAAAAAATTGAAAATCTAAGGCATTTGAATTTGGAGTGGGGAAAGAGACAAGGTCAAACAAGTAAATCCAAACAAACAAATCCAAACAAACAAATCCAAACAAACAAATCCAAACAAACAAATCCAAACAAACAAATCCAAACAAACAAATACAAACAAACAAATACAGACAAACAAATACAAACAAACAAATACAAACAAACAAATACAAACAAACAAATACAAACAAACAAATACAAACAAACAAATACAAACAAACAAATACAAACAAACAAATACAAACAAACAAATCCAAACAAACAAATCCAAACAAACAAATACAAACAAACAAATACAAACAAACAAATACAAACAAACAAATACAAACAAATACAAACAAATACAAACAAATACAAACAAATACAAACAAATACAAACAAATACAAACAAATACAAACAAATACAAACAAATACAAACAAATACAAACAAATACAAACAAACAAATACAAACAAACAAATACAAACCGATGGCTAAGAAATCTATAAGGTAATAATGTCACATGAGAAACAGAAGGGTGACCCGTCAAAACGGCCCCGGACAAAACGGCCCTGACATAACGGCCCCGACATAACGGGACATAACGGCCCCGACATAACGGCCCCGGTCAAAACGGCCCCATACAAATTGTTAACATTTTTCAAAAAAAACTTTAATTTTCTTTTTCATTTTAAGCTTTTGTCAACTTTTTCACCCTTAAATAAAGTGTCAAAATTGTAAAATTATAACTTGTGATGTTATTACATTATTTCTTGTCAACCAACAGCCGCGATTGGTACCATTTCGCATAAAGGCTATTAAATTCACTATTGTGATGTCATTATTTTTGTTTATTATTAGTAAAAGTGACACTGAATAGTTGAGTAAAAATACGAACTTAATATTTGATTGGACATTTTACTTTTAGTCCATCTATTAGTCCGGGGCCGTATTGTCGGGGACGTTTTGTCTAGGCCGTTTTGTCGGGGCCGTTTTGTCGGGGCCGTTTTGTCGGGGCCGTTTTGTCCGGGCCATTTTGTCGGGCCGTTTTGTCGGTTAACCAAACAGAAGAATATGGCTCATATGAAACAGATAGAAACGGTTTACAAGACACACATTTAAAAAGACTAATAAGAGACATGTGAATGTCTCAAAAGAAACATAAGATAAAAATGTGTAATAATGTGCAAAATACGAAAGCCTAACATGAAAACAAGAAACAGATAGAAACGGCTCAAAAGAAACAGGAAGAAACGGTTTATAAGAGGCAGACACAATTGACTCCTAATGAATAGATAAATGGTATCATTGTGAATAGATAAATGGCCTTATAAGAAACAGAAAAGAATGCCTCACAACAAACATAAAAATTCCTCATATGAGACTAATCTAAAACAATAAATTACGTACAACAACTTCACGGACCATTTTAATTCCCTCTCTATATACCACATATTGTTGGTTAATGTTACCTTACCCACCATCCCAAACAACGGAGCTATAATTAATCAATGATACACTTGTCCCTCCGTCCACACCCGGTATTAGCCCCACACCACAACTACGCCAGTTAGTGCATCCTATTCCCTTTGTTCATATCAAGTATAAGGTCAAGTTCTCTCACTCGTTTTTTTTTGGACATAGTCCAACTTTTTATTCTGGTTTTTATTTTTCGTCATCTTCGGGAAGATGATTTATAAAAAAAAATATTGTGAAAAAAAAAGACAATGAATAAAAAACTTGGATTTCAGGAACCCTCCACCAACCACAGTTCAGTCGGCTGCTGCCCGGCCTAATACCCAGAATCCTTTGTTGGCAGCCGGTGTCAGCCATTGTTTCACGGCCGTCTCGGTTGATTGAGCACCGGGCCGGGTAGGGGTCAGCCCTGCTCTCGGTCGCCCCCGATAAAGCCACCGGAGTCCGACGCTGCAGCTACTGCTGTGTGCCAGCCAATGTTTGGGTAACTTCAGAGCGTCAACACGCCCGGGAGATGGCACGATATGAAAGTTATAACGAGACGATGCTGAGAATGACTGCGGTCGAACTTTGACCCCAATCTATTCAGTGACGATAGATCAGCTAGTGGTTATAAGTGAACAGAACACGGTCAACTATGGAATAAATCGACTTGTTTTCCTCTCAAAGCTTCCAAAATATGTTTGAAACATGTTTTTTGTGACATTACGGCATTACATGTCGGTCCAATGTGTGCGGCAGGATATGTCGAGACAGTAGGCGTTAAATGCCGATGATATTTCAATGATTATAATTTGGAACGGCATATTTCTATAGTACGTTATATATAGGGGGCAGTATATGTCAACGATTTGTCGGTACGTCATGTTTCCATATGTCAGTGATAGCTGACTTTGTGTTTCAATGTTATTTCCAAGATATGTTGGTGTGATATGTCCAATATCATGGCGTGTCGCTATATGCCCCCATAACGCACCACCAGCAGATTTCTATAATGTAATTAATTTGCATGAATACTTTCAACAGTTACAGGTAACCTTCACCCTGACAAGCCTCTAGTAGAGACGGCCACAACACTGTCTGACCCTTGGCACGTCCAGTGTTGGTCAGCGTCATCAGCATCTGACCGGCTGTGAACAGTCAAAGAGGATTGTGTCCCATTTTCTGTTGGATAATGGTCCAGACCCTAGGTAATACACGCTCAGTATATAATACACGTCACTGTCACTGTATATAGCACACGTCACTGTCACTGTATATAATACATGTCACTGTCGATGTATATAATACACGTCACTGTCGATGTATATAATACACGTTACTATCGCTGTATATAATACACGTTATCTTTGTATAATACGTTCACGTGACATTGTATATGTTTCACGTTACTATATACCAATCCCATGTAAATTTCATTGTACCCGCTGTTAAAAGTACGAACTGTTCATTGTACCAACTGTTCATTTTACCCACTGTTCATTGTACCAACTGTTCATTGTAACAATGTCAGGACGTTCTGTCTTGTATGGTCCAAGAAATGCAACCTCTTCACAGTTAATGAAGTCGGCCTGTGTAGTATGGCGTTAACAAACGCATAATTAATTGGTAGATCTTTTCCATTGATACAAAATTATAATTATATGACTTCGTTCACGCGTTGCACAAATAACAAGGTCATAACTTTATCACAAATTTGTTGTTGTTGTTTTTCTCGGTCGAAAGATGCAGCGTACGGCTGCGGTAAACACAACAATAATAAATTATATATGAGCTCTATCGTTCTTGGGCATAGCACGACTCCACAAATCTATTCTTCCCTCAGCTTACACTCGTCCTTGCTAGCAGTTCCATGAGAGTATTGACGAAAAGCTCTCGCTCACCCAGACAACCCCCACAACCCCCTTCCCCCCTCCTCCCTCCAGTCCCACATTGACACCACCGAAGCTGTCACAAACGCTGAACGGCACCTTGTTTGTTCGCAGCCACCCAGGGTCAGTCCTACACGAGCACGCCTGGATGGATAGAAACAATGAGGGATCTGCGAGGGCTTTTAAAATATTTAGATGGGTGGAAACAACTCCCGGTACCGGGGGCAGATCACTTTAGAGCCGCGCGAGTTCTCACGTTGATTGTCTTCCCCTAATGTCTTGTATTTTTATTGCTTTCGGTTATGAAATTTCAAACACTATAACTTCCCCACCCACACCCTCCCTGGTTCACCTTCACATTAACGACTGGTGCGATAAAGCTAATCGATACTGACCATGTGTTCATTTCTGGAGGGGTCGGTGCAATATTTTTGTCCCATATGTTCACGCTTGAGTGCAGAGTGGTTCCGAATGAATTACATCAGTGGCACACACATCAGTGGAACACACATCAGTGGCACACACATCAGTGGCACACACATCAGTTGCACACACTGTAGCAAGCGTAGAATACATATCACCATGGCATGGCAAACATCACTGAATGGGTGTTGCACATCACTATCGCGTGTCAAACACCACTGAGGCGTTCTACACATCACTATAGCGTGTCACACATCATTATAGCGTGTCACACATCATTATAGCGTGGCACACATCATTATAGCGTGGCACACATCACTGTGGCGTGACACATCACTATAGCGTGGCACACATCACTATAGCGTGGCACACATCACTGTGGCGTGACACATCACTATAGCGTGGCACACATCACTATAGCGTGGCACACATCACTATAGCGTGGCACACATCACTATAGCGTGGTATAACTTGATTAAGACTAAATGAACTCTGATGAAATCTTCCAACAAAAAGAATACTCCATAAAAATGATTAAACGTGCAATGCTTTTCTCATTTGGCAGATGGAATAATAAAAACAAATATGTTGAATAATCCGGAGACAACAAAAACACATTTGAAGCATACAGGGTATTATTTGAAAAGAGTATTGAAAATGTTATCTGTAAGCTGCGAAGCTTGACAGATGTCTGATCGACACTGCGCGGCCGTTTAGAAATACCGCGCAGCTATTTTAGTAAAATATTGCAGAAAAATGGATGCTGTGCAAACTCGCAAGCGAATTTTTTAACTTTGCACAATGACCAAAAAAAGCCTGGAAGGAATATTGGTGGGGAGTAAGTCGGGTGGTGTTAGTGGTGGAAGGATGTTGTGGGGAGTACGTCCTGTGGTTTTGGTGGTAGAAGGATGTTGTGGGGAGTACGTCGTGTGGTTTTGGTGGTAGAAGGATGTTGTGGGGAGTACGTCGTGTGGTTTTGGTGGTAGAAGGATGTTGTGGGGAGTACGTCGTGTGGTGTTGGTGGTAGAAGGATGTTGTGGGGAGTACGTCGTGTGGTGGTTGTGGTAGAAGTATGTGGTGGGGAGGGCGAAGTCTTGGGGTAAGGGAGGTAGTTTGACCAAAATCAACCCTTCATTTCAATTGAATGAAACAAACAAAAAGATAAACCCACGACCACAGCACATTTCTGGTTCATATGAGTTCCGTGTTGTCAAGCTTTTTTTTTGTACTCCAAAACTTGCAATAAAATCTAAACAAAACAAATCAAAATAATTGTCTTTTACCTCCCATGCCCTCATGACGTCATCGTTTAATTAAAGTATATAAAAAAAAACACTTCCCATGATTGCCACGCTACATGCCGTGACACCACGTGAAATCACGCGCGAAACCGCGGGAACATCCAAATAAAATTAATAAGAATTTTCGTTATATAAAAAACACAACGGGAAAAAACTGCTCGGTTCGCTGTGACCGGTGAGCTTATCCCATTCAATTCGAGGTTTGTCGAGTGTCTCTCGTGGGACAACACTGTAACTAACAGCTGAAATACAATATACATTTTTCTTTTTTCTTCTTTTTCAAAATGTATTTACATTAATTACTTTAGTAGCCCCCATTTGTTAATTAATGATAATTTGAGATAAAATTATGAATGTTTAATCGCACGTGCAATCTGAGGATGCGAAAGAGCGCCGAATACGGGTGGAATGAAAAATGTGACCGGCATATGGTGCTTACGATGGGAAGCGTGAGGGAAATATTACCCGGACCAACCAGGTTGTTGTCTGCATGAATGCCACCTAGGGTTAGGTGTATATACATAGTGAACTTTACGAGGCCACAAACGGCCTGATGTCGGAATAAATGACACCCAGATGGTTTATTAACACGGGGGCAGTTACAGGGCCCCAAGAGAGATGTCATGACGAATGCCACCAAGGGTCGAGTTTATAGACAGGAGACAGTTACCGTGATACGAGTGAGCATTTCATCAACAGAAGATTCTTGACACAGCAAGCATACCAGTACCACACGTATATAAGAAACCAAATGGGTGCTTACTTCTGAAAGAAATCTTTTTGAACGAATTGCTCCCTCTAAGGTTCGTTGGTCCGTGTGCAAAATAGCAAACGTGTGTGCAAAGTTGCACAGCATACAACATTGTGCAAAAAGTAATATAATAGCTGTTTGTAGCATGTTTAATCTTTATCAAAATTTGCTGCGCGGTAATTTCAAAAGGCTGCGCGGCGTCGGTCAAATTTGTGCGGTTTGCAAGGTTATTGAACGCATCCTCGGCCATGTAGCTACCCAGAAATGTTTGATAATCTTGAACAAGTTCTTCTTTACAACATTTATTTACACATCTCTTTTTTTAGAAGTCGTCATTGGTTAAACTGGCACATATTTTTAGTGCCCAACTTAAATCACAATATTTCGCGTCGTATTCCATCACAAATTATTTTCCCTAAAAGTCACAATTACTAATTAGTCTAAGTCCCAAAGGTTTTATTTTTAAAAGGGCTAATTATTGAAGTCCCCGCAGCACCTTTCATATTCATGTCTTTAAAATGTTATTTAAAAATTGAACGTAAGCCATTATTTTACAAATATATAATATGCGTCGTGTACTATCCTAAAATAATAATGACGCTGGCGAGGTGTTTGTCAACTTGCTTGTCACCAGCTCCCTCAACTTCACCCACCCCACCCCCCCACCAACACCCCAACTCCACGCACCCACCCACCCCACAACCGACAACTAGCTTAAAGCTAGTTTGACACCAACAACGAGAATCAAAGGTTTGGTTGCATCCCTTTATAACGGACGGGTCGGCAGGACAACTTAACACATTGTTATCTAATTTTGTTACGTACAGTCAGCCTGGACATTCGGTGTGTTAATTACGGGGGGGGGGAGTGGGGGGGGCTTATCTGACACAAGACTAATGAGCCGCTCTCTGGTACAAATTGCTGATCGGAGATAGTCGTCTGGAGTTTTAACAGGTAGCAGCTCTTTGATGTAGACATGGCATTGTCCGCTTGTTTGTTACCCTCGACCACCCCTCGGGTTTTCTATGTTTAAAAGATAAGGGAGAAAAACAAATGTACTTTTTGGGGGCCTAAGAAAATATGGCTAATATATACTAACATTATCATAGCATGTGCTATAGAGTTACTGACATTAGAATATAATTTATGCTTTATAGAAATTACACACACTAGTTATATAGCGTAAGAGATATATAGACACTAGAGTGGTCCTCGTCGTATCGACCGACGAACATATATACACATATATATATATATAGAGTAAGAGATATAAACATAACATATACATGTATAACAGCATCGGTAGAATGTTAATAAACCCAATGCTATGGCTGGTATTGTGATACGCTTAAAACCATTTTTAAAGCAAATCCTTGGACTAATTTAATCAAGTCAAAAGTCGATATTTTAAAGCAAATCCTTACTAATTTAATCAAGTCAAAAGTCGATATTTTGAAGCAAAAAGTGGCCGCTAGATCTCGGGCTCTCTCGTTTATCCAATCGTTGACGTTTGAAGTTGCTGATGCTGCTAACCAGTGTTATCAATGTAACACGACCACCGAGTGATTTGACAGCAGCGGACATTCCGACGGTTAAAACAATTACATGTCAGACATGTCCTTGCAGATACTCGTGTATTATGTATGAAGCCCACATTGCACACGAAGTGAACTATTAGTTAGCAATTCTAGAAGATAACACAATAAAACAACTCCGGGGACAAGGCTTTTGTTGTTGCTGTTGTTGGTTGTATGATTTGCACAACGTTAATGGCAGCTGCGTACGAGTCATATTGTGTACATATGAGGTAAATTTAAAATATAAAAAACAGGGTATTAGTAGGCCTACAAGACGTAACACAACAGCGAATGTTTTGGCAAAGAGCCTTCCTCAACGGACAAATAGTACACACATGAAACGAATAACACGAAATAATAATAATACTACTAATACCCTGTTTTTTATATTATAAATTTACCTATTTAAAAGCCTGATTGCAGTCTCACCCCCATTACTTTTTTGTGTGTACATATTACAACATATTGGAGATAAAATGTTTGTTAAAAT
This sequence comes from Ampullaceana balthica, assembly GCA_944989445.1. Classification (NCBI taxonomy): domain Eukaryota; kingdom Metazoa; phylum Mollusca; class Gastropoda; family Lymnaeidae; genus Ampullaceana; species Ampullaceana balthica. Next base: position 50,275 of record CALYLW010001459.1, read on the forward strand.
TAAATTTTAGGCCACAGTCACTGTGTACTGTCTCTTCCTCGTTTTTTCCCTCCATCCGACCCGGACTCTGTCATCCGTTGGATACCTCCCAGGGGGTGACAACCCCTTACAACATCTACTTTGATTCAAACAAAAGATTATAGGTGGAGCCCTTGCCACCACACGCGCTGCTCTAATCACCTGTACAGAACCCACGTAGCCCTCGACCGGCGCCTCGGGGCATTGCTGTGAATTCTATCAGACGAGTCATTATTTCAACGCTAGCGCCTCCAGAGTATCCCGTAAGCCCTGTGTCCATCTTGTCGGTCCGATGTCGGACCACAGTCGGGCGGCGGCTATTGAAACTTGTCTTTTTTAAGTCATTGTTTCGTTAAATTCCATTTGCGGTTCGCAAACTGTTGCGGTAGTCGATGAGGTAGGGTGCGCGGTGGTGGTGGTGGACTGACCCGTCATTGTCTGGGTCTTTTGTCTTGTCGGAGGTCGCGTTCATTCAGGCGTGGAGACGAATGGTGTCACGGTGATTCGATTAAACAGATCGACAAAATGAGTTAAAATAGCGTTTTAGTTATTGTTAAGTCATAGGTGTTAGTTTTACTAGGTAGGGTTGATGTTAAAAAGCGTTGAAATGACTGGATTCAGATGTAATATACGAAACTGAGGATAATTCTAGCAGACCTGCAAAGATCTCTATAATAGACCTGTATATATCTCTATGGAAGGATGCTCAATTAAAAATGACCAATCAATAGCTATAATTAATAATTACTTAGTTAAGTATATATTATCTCACTTCAAATGTCATGTGTGTATCAGAGCAAAGTTGCTCTATTCAAACAATCATGTTATAAAAATGTCATGTGTGTATCAGAGCAAAGTTCCTCTATTCTAACATGTTATAAAAATTGGAGGGGAAACATGTACGAGTACAAAAATTATTAATTTAATTATCAAAAAATCTTTGCTGACTCCCATTAATTTAAACAAAATGATGCACGATGTTTCTTAATTTTCAATTTTTCTTAAGTCTAATTATAGGAAAGAAAATTATTGCTTTTAAAGTTGTATTATTATTACTTCGCCAGACCGTCCGCAGCCTTGCTCACAATGATATCAAAGTATAACTTAGTAGAGAGGAACTAGCCATGACTATCTTATCTTATTTTAGACTATATTATCTTATATATTAGATACGTTCTTTCTATACAAAATATTATTGCATCCTACGCTTATCCATGGTTTATGTCTAGTCTTGAATTTGTATTAGAGTATCAGGCAACCCATGCCACGCCCGAATTCCGGACCGGAAGAACAAGGATTTGTTTGTGTTTGTGTTTGTGTTTGTCCTTGCATAACGAATAAGAAACGTGTTTGTATCCCTACGTCTACCTTAGGGTTGTATTCGATTATCTTTGTGTTTTATTTCTAAGTTAAAACTATAATTGCCTTATACGTGTATATTATTGTTACTTTGCTCTTTGTTCTTCTATTCTCTGGTGTTTCAAGGCTTAATGATTTAACTAATGGTGAATATACAGCGAAATGAACTGTTCTAAGCAATATTTGTTATACATAATACATATCACCTCCATAAAGTTAGCAAACAGTTTTACAGTTTCACGTATTGAATACAGACCGGAATGACCAACCAGAAAAACATGTCATTTGGTATTGGGTTGTAGAAAATAGAATGTGGGTGAAGGTGGGGTGAAGGTGGGGTGAAGGTGGGATGAAGGTGGGGTGCAGGTGGGGTGAAGGTGGGGTGAAGGTGGGGTGAAGGTGGGGTGAAGGTGGGGTGAAGGTGGGGTGAAGGTGGCGTGAAGGTGGGGTGAAGGTGGCGTGAAGGTGGGGTGAAGGTGGCGTGAGGGTAAACACTACGGACACTTATACTGTAATTAAAAGTGTTGCTGGGTCAAGAGTACAACTGAGGAAAAATTGTTTGTTTGATTAAACGCGATTGTAGTATGAATTGTATTACGTTTGTTGAAATTAACATGGAAAAGTTAATCGATATGATTTCTAATTGGAACTTTTTATATCGAGCACATTTACAAGTAATTTCTTGGAAGGCATTGACAGGTAATGTCACGGAATGCATTGACAGGTAATGTCACTGAATGCATTGAGGGGTATTCTCACGGAGGCATAGACATGTTAAGGACTGAGAAGAAGTCGACAGTTAAAGTCACATGGGGAAATTGACAGGTCATGTCACAATTTGTCACAGAATGCGCCGCTAATAATTTCCACAGTCAACAAACATTGTGAAGCTCAAACGGATAGAAGCACCAACACAAGCCACCCGATCATGTTTCATTGGCACGTTTTCAGCGACCACAATTTGAGAAACCCTGCACGCCTTTTAAAAAGAGTGTAGCAATTAAATGCAAATGGTCAGGCCAACTATTGTTACAGCACCAGGTTCCCAGACTTTGTGCTACAACAACAGCGCCTCGGCATGTCTGTGATTGGACGAGATAAGCTGTTGTTGGGGGAGCTCGTCTGCCGCGGACGCCAGTTGATGGCTGTTGCTGATGGTGGCGATTGCCGGTGCACGTGTTGACCGACGGAGGATAGCCGCTGGTGACCGATGGTGTGTGACCAGTCCCATGAGATCCAGCCACCGGCTTCACGAGGCTTGAACTGAGGGGAGTCTGCACGAGCTTCTCGCTATGGCATTGGTAGATTGGATATTGATATGTTTGACAAGGATACTAGCCCTCGTCTTGGCATCGTTTTGTCTTGAGATAAATAGAGAGAAGGAAAGCTTGAGATGATGATAGATATATAGACGCATGGAGAGATGGATGAATGGATGGATGGACGGACGGATGGATGGATAGATGGACGGACGGATGGATCGATGGATGGATTATCTACTATGACTTAAGCCTATTCAATCATATAACCACACATAAGCAGGTACTATACAAGTAGCTAAAGTAACACTTCGAAAGTGTAACAATTCTCTCTCAGCCAATACTGACTGAACAAGGAGCATCCTTACAATAACAGTGTGGCGTCGTAAAATTGTTACACACGCCAAGCCATAAAGACAAGAGATGCATTAGTCAACGGCAAGCGGTCTAACGAGAAACGCTGATTCGGTGCAGGGGCGAGGCTAAGGCGAGACTTTGTTCTTGTTGGCGTGAAGCTGAGGGCTTTTCATTTAATCCTTTGATTTAAATAACGTGACCATAAAGTGAAAAGCGTCGGTGGTCTCAAACGTTGTCAGTAATCACCGCCGGCCCCTTTTCTCCCTCAATTACCGATACTCGAAATCGAAAGTTCGCTTAAACCTGTCAACTTGAAGATTTTATTTGATTTACACCAGATTACTATACATATGAGAATTAGGTCATTTTCTTGCCTATTCTTTCCCTGCCTAGACCGTATTAATTTTTTTTTATTAACGATGCATGAGGTTCTTTTAAATTATTAGTAAAAAAAAATCGATTGAGGCAGCTCAAATCAATTTTAGACAAAGTGATAGTACTGTGGTACCTTTGGTAACGAAGTTAATTTGTTTCGGAGCTCGGTTAGCAGCCCGAAACGTTCGTTACCCAAAATTTGCGTAAACCAAAAGTTCATAACCGGAAACAAAGATATCAATGACAAATCTGTACCAAGACAAAAGAAACGTTTCGTTCTTGTTTTTGTTTTGTTTTAAATATGCATCTTAAGAGAGGGCAAAGAATGAGTGTACACCCGTCTACAATAAGTGTATACCCGTCTACAATAAGTGTATACCCGTCTACAATAAGTGTACACCCGTCTACAATAAGTGTATACCCGTCTACAATAAGTGTATACCCGTCTACAATAAGTGTACACCCGTCCACAATAAGTGTACACCCATCTACAATTAGTGTACACCCGTCTACAATAAGTGTACATCCGTCTACAATAAGTATACACCCATCTACAATTAGTGTACACACGTCTACAATAAATGTACACCCGTCTACAATAAGTGTACACCCGTCTACAATAAGTGTGCACCCGTCTACAAAAACACTACTAAATAATGAACTCAAAATTTAAAAAAAAATAAAAATATTTACTATTTTCTTTCTTAACTGAAAGCGGTCATTAACAATTTGTTACTTTCTGAGAAATAACGGTATAGAAATAACGGTATAGAAATAACGGTATAGAAATAACGGTATTTAAATTAATTAAAGGGAGGCAAAAACTATGCTACAAGCGAAGCACTTGGCAATTTTATTTCGGCGCAGACTTTGTTTATACGATCGTTTGTCTCGAAAGTTAAACCGTGCTCACTTTCTACATGTGGACGAAAATCAGCAGTCCCGAGCCTTGTGCTCTCCATGGCTCTTCCCGGAAGACCCCCTCAGCTATCTCGCGCCCTCACCCAAAGGGACTTAAAAGCTGAGAGATGCCCCCCCCCCGAATGGTTGCTTCTGAAGCAGCCACCTGGGCATCCAGGACATCAAGTCGAAAATTCCTCCCGCTAAAATAGACCTCACAAGGAAGGGTGGAATTTTCCCTGCTTCGACTCGCTACCACTTCAGCGCCACTCCGACAAAGCATAAGAGTCTCTATGGTTAGGACTCCCGCAAAGCGAGGGATCATCAATGAACTACCTAGGGTGTAACCCCCACTGGAAGGTTTCCTCAGAGCTGGCGTCCGCTACGTTCTTCGCGGTACCTTTTGCTAATCTGTACTAGTGCTCCTGGCGCTAAACCGCTACTGCTCAATGACGTAGCTAGTAAAAAACACCCCCTCTCTCTTTCGCCTTCGTTTGTAACTTAAGCAATGTTCGTTACCTGTGGTACCATGGTTCTCTAAATAATGAAAAATTGTTGAAAATCTGTTTGATTTGAAGTTAAATGGACTAAATCTGTCACGTGACAATTTTCGGTTTACCTGATCGAGATCATGTTCCACCATTATATTTATCAAGTTTACATTTGAAAAACACACATAATAAGGGAACAAATATTTTAAAATTAAGACTTAATATAAAAAAATGTTATCTTTTATTATAATTTATGACAAGTTTCTTAGGGGAAGTCACCACAATAAAATGTGACAGGTTTATCTCCTTCTGGACCAGAAACCTTCAGTGAGACGACAAAATCGCAATTCCAATATTGTATTATTTAAACTATCGCTTGGAGAGAATAAAAGGTGAGCACGTTAAATACAGCAGCATTGACAATATAAATTGGTAAAATGGATACGTGACAACGAAAGCGTCATCCCCACAACCCTAGGGGTACAGTGTGTTGCTCTGATGGGGAGTCTCTGTACTAGGTGTTTAATGGAAACAAGCGCCCGTCACGGTGGACTTGCTGTGCAGAATTATCTTCAATGAAACATGTGATCTGGATCTGCTTCAGTTCCCGGGGCCGTGCCTTGTCTTTGACTAATGAAGCGTGTATCACTGTTGTTTTCTTGGCCACCTGTATGGCCCCATCCGGTGGTTCTCGTACTAAAATATTTCACGCCATTTTGACTTTTTAAAAACACCCAGCGTAAAATAGTTAATAAAATGACTCCAACAATAAAAAAAAATATATTGTTACAAATATATCAGTAGACTTCGATTAACATCAGGTAAATATTATTGATCGGACAAAATGAAACTAATTTTTGAAACTGCCCGCTATTGGCAGAACGTCTATCACAATGTAAAACTTGACAACAGTGCGTCTTCTAGTTTTCATATTAGAAATTGAAATAAGAAAAACCCGTAAAAAACCAAGTTTTTGACTATAAATCCTTTATGTACGAGAAGTAATTAAAAGAATGTTCATTATAATACGCAGCGCCAGACCATCCAGAAATACAAAATTGCACTTGTGTCGTAAAACATGTTTAATATAATGCGCACCGATCAGGAATATGTTTATAAAAAGAGCTGTCAATAAAATACGCACCTTATTGCGCGACAGAAAGGTTGTTCAATATAATACGCACCGCGACGCTCTATCTCAAAAAATAGCATGATACATAGGAATAAATAAAATAATCTAAAAAATCAATAATTTAATTACGGTACATGCGATCGATCTGAAAATTTTGATACATTGTTTTTATCATCGGTACGAAACTGCCTGCAAAATTTCAGCTCGCTAGCTTACGAGAAAGTGGGATAAAAATCGATCAAAAGTTTTGGCGACAAGGTCGGCCGCAGACACCACGAGTTGATATAAAGGATTTAAAAACAGAAGTTATACACTGGTAGATCTTTCCTAATGCTAATTATGCTTGATTTTTTTTAACCGCGTTAAAACATTATCTCATATTTTGAGGACCGCTGTTTGAAATAGTTGAACTAATAAATTCATCGCATCAAATCAAGAATGCTGTGATGTTAAAACATTGCTGCGCATTACTCATAATGACAGGCCCAGGTGCGAGATTCTTCAAACGAGGAATGGGGCAGGTAAACAAACGACCCACTTAACTGGATAAACTTTGGTAAAAATATAAGTTAAAAAAATTATTTAAAAAGCATATGCTTAAAATTAATCCATTTGTCTTATCTAGTGATATTTTAAAAATAAATATACACATAATGCATTAATTTAAGCGCTTCGCTTTATGCCTTACTTTGAAGTAGCCACTTTGTTTCCCATTCATTTTGTTTAAAATATTAAAATGCGTGGATGCCACAATACCCGCGCAATGACTTGATCAAAGTTTATAGCTACGTATATAGTTTTAATCAATAGTGAATGAATGGTCAAACAATAAACTTATAGTAAACAACACACGGAGCTGCAGTCGTCTTGCACTCTGGCTCAATATAAATGAAGAAAATATTTATTTCATATTAAACGCAGTTTTTAAACGTCCATAAACATCAAAGGCAGGTAGGTAGGTGTGTCACTTACATAAAATCAACAAACTGGCTAAAAATAAGAAAAGGGAACACAACTATTGACAAACAACAAACTACAAACATAAGGTGTGACCTCTCGATTGGGCAATTTCTCTATTCACTGGAATTTTAATTGGACATACGATCTTTTTTTTCACTTTTCAGAAATAGTTTTTTTTAAATTTATCTCAGCCCAAACTTAATCTAATCAGGCACCTAAAGGACTTTATTTATAAAAAGTTAACGGGCACCACCAGAAATGTGGGCCTTGTGCTCTAGTCAATATACGGGCACCACCAGCAATGTGGGCCTTGTGCTCTAGTCAATACACGGGCACCACCAGCAATGTGGGCCTTGTGCTCTAGTCAATACACGGGCACCACCAGCAATGTGGGCCTTGTGTTCTAGTCAATACACGGGCACCACCAGCAATGTGGGCCTTGTGCTCTAGTCAATACACGGGCACCACCAGCAATGTGGGCCTTGTGCTCTAGTCAATACACGGGCACCAACAGCAATGTGGGCCGTGTGCACTCGTCAGAACATTGGTCCCACCAGAAAATGTGGGCCTTGTGCACTATTCAGTACATGGACCCACCAGCAATGTGGGCTTTGTACACTCGCCAGTACATTAGTCCCCACCAGCAATGTGGGCCTTGTGCACTCGCCAGTACATTAGTCCCCACCAGCAATGTGGGCCTTGTACACTCGCCAGTACATTAGTCCCCACCAGCAATGTGGGCCTTGTGCACTCGCCAGTACATGGGACCCACCAGCAATGTGGGCCTTGTGTACTATAGTACACGGGATATTAGTTTTCAAGTTATCCTTCAAGTTTAAAAACTGTATTTTTATCATAGAGTTGGAGGACACCGACTTAAACCGATGAAGTGGAAAGTTGAAGTAGCCACTGAATGTGTCAGTTGAAGTAGCCACTGAATGTGTCAGTTGAAGTAGCCACTGAATGCGACAGTTGAAGTAGCCACTGAATGTGTCAGTTGAAGTAGCCACTGAATGCGTCAGTTGAAGTACTCACTGAATGTGTCAGTTGAAGTAGCCACTGAATGCGACAGTTGAATTACCCACTGAATGTGACAGTTGAAGTAGCCACTGAATGTGTCAGTTGAAGTACCCACTGAATGTGTCAGTTGAAGTAGCCACTGAATGCGACAGTTGAAGTAGCCACTGAATGTGACAGTTGAAGTAGCCACTGAATGTGTCAGTTGAAGTAGCCACTGAATGTGACAGTTGAAGTAGCCACTGAATGTGTCAGTTGAAGTAGCCCACTGAATGTGTCAGTTGAAGTAGCCACTGAATGTGACAGTTGAAGTAGCCACTGAATGTGACAGTTGAAGTAGCCACTGAATGTGTCAGTTGAAGTAGCCACTGAATGCGACAGTTGAAGTAGCCACTGAATGCGACAGTTGAAGTAGCCACTGAATGTGACAGTTGAAGTAGCCACTGAATGTGTCAGTTGAAGTAGCCACTGAATGCGACAGTTGAAGTAGTCACTGAATGTGACAGTTGAAGTAGCCACTGAATGTGTCAGTTGAAGTAGCCACTGAATGCGACAGTTGAAGTAGCCACTGAATGTGACAGTTGAAGTAGTCACTGAATGTGTCAGTTGAAGTAGTCACTGAATGTGTCAGTTGAAGTAGCCACTGAATGCGACAGTTGAAGTAGCCACTGAATGTGACAGTTGAAGTAGCCACTGAATGTGACAGTTGAAGTAGCCACTGAATGTGACAGTTGAAGTAGCCACTGAATGCGACAGTTGAAGTAGCCACTGAATGTGACAGTTGAAGTAGCCACTGAATGTGTCAGTTGAAGTAGCCACTGAATGTGACAGTTGAAGTAGTCACTGAATGTGTCAGTTGAAGTAGTCACTGAATGTGTCAGTTGAAGTAGCCACTGAATGCGACAGTTGAAGTAGTCACTGAATGTGACAGTTGAAGTAGCCACTGAATGTGACAGTTGAAGTAGTCACTGAATGTGACAGTTGAAGTAGCCACTGAATGTGTCAGTTGAAGTAGCCACTGAATGCGACAGTTGAAGTAGCCACTGAATGTGACAGTTGAAGTAGCCACTGAATGCGACAGTTGAGTAGCCACTGAATGTGACAGTTGAAGTAGCCACTGAATGCGACAGTTGAAGTAGCCACTGAATGTGACAGTTGAAGTAGTCACTGAATGTGACAGTTGAAGTAGCCACTGAATGTGACAGTTGAAGTAGCCACTGAATGCGACAGTTGAAGTAGTCACTGAATATGTCAGTTGAAGTAGTCACTGAATGTGTCAGTTGAAGTAGTCACTGAATGTGTCAGTTGAAGTAGCCACTGAATGTGTCAGTTGAAGTAGCCACTGAATGCGACAGTTGAAGTAGCCACTGAATGCGACAGTTGAAGTAGTCACTGAATGTGTCAGTTGAAGTAGTCACTGAATGTGTCAGTTGAAGTAGTCACTGAATGTGTCAGTTGAAGTAGCCACTGAATGCGACAGTCGAAGTAGTCACTGAATGCGACAGTTGAAGTAGTCACTGAATGCGACAGTTGAAGTAGTCACTGAATGCGACAGTTGTAGTAGCCACTGAATGTGTCAGTTGAAGTAGCCACTGAATGCGACAGTTGAAGTAGCCACTGAATGCGACAGTTGAAGTAGTCACTGAATGTGTCAGTTGAAGTAGTCACTGAATGTGTCAGTTGAAGTAGTCACTGAATGTGTCAGTTGAAGTAGCCACTGAATGCGACAGTCGAAGTAGTCACTGAATGCGACAGTTGAAGTAGTCACTGAATGCGACAGTTGAAGTAGTCACTGACTGCGACAGTTGAAGTAGTCACTGACTGCGACAGTTGAAGTAGCCACTGACTGCGACAGTTGAAGTAGTCACTGAATGTGTCAGTTGAAGTAGCCACTGAATGCGACAGTTGAAGTAGCCACTGAATGCGACAGTTGAAGTAGCCACTGAATGCGACAGTTGAAGTAGCCACTGAATGCGACAGTTGAAGTAGCCACTGAATGCGACAGTTGAAGTAGCCACTGAATGCGACAGTTGAAGTAGCCACTGAATGCGACAGTTGAAGTAGCCACTGAATGCGACAGTTGAAGTAGTCACTGAATGTGTCAGTTGAAGTAGCCACTGAATGCGACAGTTGAAGTAGTCACTGAATGTGTCAGTTGAAGTAGCCACTGAATGCGACAGTTGAAGTAGTCACTGAATGTGACAGTTGAAGTAGTCACTGAATGTGACAGTTGAAGTAGCCACTGACTGCGACAGTTGAAGTAGTCACTGAATGTGTCAGTTGAAGTAGCCACTGAATGCGACAGTTGAAGTAGTCACTGAATGCGACAGTTGAAGTAGTCACTGAATGCGACAGTTGAAGTAGTCACTGACTGCGACAGTTGAAGTAGCCACTGACTGCGACAGTTGAAGTAGCCACTGAATGCGGCAGTTGTAATAGTCACTGAATGCGACAGTTGAAGTAGCCACTGAATGCGACAGTCGAGGTAGCCACTGACTGCGACAGTTGAAGTAGTCACTGAATGCGACAGTTGAAGTAGTCACTGAATGTGTCAGTTGAAGTAGCCACTGAATGCGACAGTTGAATTAGCCACTGAATGCGACAGTTGAATTAGCCACTGAATGCGACAGTTGAAGTAGCCACTGAATGCGACAGTTGATGTAGTCACTGAATCTGGCAGTTAAATAGACAATGACAATGCCGCTCACTATTGAAAAAGACACTGTGACCATTGAAGTGGACATTGACTCTAACAGTTGGATGCGGTGTGGAGATGGTAAATGAAGACATCAGCAAAAAACGAGTGTCTGTTGTCTTTTAAATCTGTTTTAAGTCTGTTTAAAATCCAGGATTAACTCTGTGACGACCTGCCGTCGAGGGCAAGACATCTCTCTGGAGCTAAAAGCCACGTGCGGCATAAGACTGGCGTGGGAGGTATCGAGCTTTGTCGAGGGCTAAACTCTTGGTTATTGACAGCTGCGATACGCTGGGCGCACTTTATGAATAGCCGGAAGTCGCCATTTTTTGGTCCGGATGTAGATTAGCCACAAAAGCCACGTGGCAATCATAAAGATTTCATCTCTCGTGGTTATAAATAATAATAATAACAGCACAACAGTAAGAACATCAACAGTCGTAGGAACTTGAAGCAAATCCATAAGCTTTGTTGTTTAAACTTTGGCAAGGACAATACAAAACTTCATAGTTAGTATATTTTATTCAATATTTCCGAAACGATATTCAGCAAGAAAAGATAATACGGGCCCTAATCTGTACAAAAATAATTGAAAGTAAAAAATTTAAAAATAAAGAATATGATTGCATACATAAATTTCCACAAATTACTGCCTCTTTCATTGGTTTGAGACATACGATAGTGATTACTTAAAATACTTGACTAAAATTTGGTAACAAAACATGAGCAGCACCTGTTCATCCAGCGAAACTCGGAGGGTGTTAAAATCCCGCCCTCCACCGACTACTGAGATGGTCCTATCTGAAATGTTTGCCATTAAGATTTTTTTAAAAGAAAACAAGAATAGAGGAAAAAATGTTTGCCAAGCTCATTGTATCAAAACAGTTTGCTTACAAGGTCGTGATACCAATAGAACACAGGAACAATACGCAAGAAAGAGGCTATGCGTTGTTTAACTATAATATCCAAGTGTAACGCATCTCAAAGTTTTGAAAGTCCCTTTCCGCCACATCAGAGCTGACCTTAGTACAACCCCCCCCCCACATCTCCTACCTCCACACAACCACATATCGTCTCCGCCCCACACCCCAAGTTAACAACAAAATTTACTTTACTCTTAACAAGCCTAAATTGGTCGTGGACGAAATCGATTACAATTTCCTCAAATGGCGAACCTGTGTACGTCAGCAGGCCGAGTAATTGCCCTCGCCTCCACGAGATGCACGATGATACATTATAACTCCACCGTGAAGGAGGCATCCACCTTTTTTTTTATATCCACCAGACAGCCACTACGGCACTGAGTGGCCTGACACGGGCTAGTGGAACGCAAGAAGCAACCGCTTCCCCCGGGTTCAAATCCCGTGTAATTTGCGCGCCAAGCACCCTGAGAGCGGCCATGAAGCGGAAGTGATGCTGGCACGGCCATTGAGGACCCATCAGCTGGCTTCCGGTAGGCCCGGCACGCTCTGGAACCAGCGTCACGTGACCACTTGAGGCTCTCGCGGACCGGAAGTCGCGCTAGCTTTGATAGGGAGGCGGGATTTCTCGGCGAAATGTAATTCCGAGTCCGCGCGAGGCTGGACGAGGCCCCGGCGAGGTCGTGGAAGTGCAGGTGGGAACAATGGGGGCTTTACAGGACAAGGGCGTCGCTCAAGGATTACATCTGGAGAACTCGGTGGCACGCCAGCAGCCACTTGGAGATGTGTGCTGCCAGTCGGTGGAGCCATCCACTTATCTACGGATACGCTCAGAGACACCATTCAACACACCCGTGACATTTTGATGAGCACTGACGAAAAAAAGGGACATTGTTCTACAAAGTGAGGACTTAATGACTATACAATAGCCGCCTGGGCAGAGTTGACACAGTGGAGAGGCGTCTTTTAACGTGGGCATTGGGCATATCATTCTGTCGGTGCCCTCATCACTTACGCTCGTCTTCTGTTTGTAGTATATATAGCAAACGAGATTCTGTAAAGTTAATGAGTTGAGTAACACCTAGGTCACACTCTCTATTTCCGTATGCAAGGTCAAAGCCGAGGTCACTATAGCCACGAGTAAGAGAAAAGACAAGGTATCTAATGCCGAATGGTTTGGCGGATTTAGGCCCTTAAAACACATTGGTCTCACGAAACATTTTACACATCATATAGCCATTGAATCTTAGTCCATTTTGTGTTTACTAGGGCTGTTAACGATTCATTTAAATTTAACCGTTAACTTTTGAAAATTAACGATTAATTAATCTTTAATTTCGATTAAAGCCAAAATTGAAATTTATGGTGTCGTAAGAAACACTTGTCGAAAATCGAAATAACACTGGAATGTCTTCTTTATATGACATCTTTTAACCAACAACGCAAACAGATAAATGTATTGACATTATTTTGTTCAAGTGATGAGCGGGTCTTATTGACGATATAACCAGCAAAGCTGAACAATCGTTCACATAGCTTTAGATTGTCTCAGCTGAAGTTTCTGATACTGTAGTGGATGTTTGGTTTGCAGGTGATATGTAAGCGAAGTGTTAAGCCCATGGTAGCAATGTTCCCTTTAAGCAGCGTGGCTGCGCTGATATTTGACCGACGCCACGCAGGAGTTTATAATCACCGCGCATCAAATTTTGTAAAATATTGCACAAAAATGGACTTTGTGCAACTTTGCACACGAGTTGTTTTTTTTTACTTTGCACACGGACCAACGAGGCTTAGACTTAGAGGGAACATTGCATGGTAGGCAAACGATTTCTCTAAATGGACACAATAAACTTTATCAACATTTTGAACATTCACGTCAGTCTCTAGTTTAAAGCCAAAATGTTCGTGTAATCGTCCGGACATTAGTTTATATTTATCGGCCGAAATATTTTACTTTTTGACTTCCAGTACATTTATAAGTGGTGGGTCGATTAATCGTTAAAAAAAATTAATCGTCAAAAATCTGAACGATTAATCGAGAAATTAATCGTTAATTTCCGCAACCTTAGTTTTTACCCATTGATAGTCATGTTGGTTTTCACAGCATAAATATTTACCAACACTCAAACGAAATAAAAAGCTGGAGTGAGCTCCCTTAAACTTTCTCGTAAAGTCGTATACAACAGTAAGATTTGGGATGGAACAGACACATGGAAAGATTTGTAAAAATTTAGTGTTTTTTTTTCCGACTCAGGAAAGTGTAAAACGTAGATATTAGTCAAAATCTTAATTTCGATTGTTACAAAACTTCCAATTCTACTTCATATACGTGAAAGTAACGCGCGATATCAGTGGTCAAGAGTACCCAAGAGTCCGGTCAAAATCTCTGTATAAGCCTGTGAAAGTACCATCACCACTAACAATGTAGGCGTTCAAATGATACTATATGTCAGTGGTCAAGAGTACTCAAGAGTCCGGTCAAAGTCTCCGTATAAGTCTGTGAAAGTACCATCAACGCTAAAAATGCAGGCGTTCAAATATTAGAGGTGTCTCAAGTCAAGAAAAGTGCTCTTTTAAATTATTTTTTCCGTTTTTTTTACCGTAGTAAAATTTCAAATCATTTTCCTGCGTCACTCCTAACATATTCTATCAAATGTTTTGATTCTGTTACCAGTATAGTCTATAATATATTCTGTAGTCTAGATTCCAGGCTCAAAACTCAAAACCTGTAAAAAAAGGTTCGCAATTTATTTTTCCGACACATTAACATCTTACCATAACCCCAGTGACGTAGCTTGGGTTACAGTCAACCGGTGGTGCGGCCTGTATACCCCCCCCCACAGCACTCTCGCCCCTCTACGACACTCCATTATTTCCTTGACAACTATGTTTCATTCATACTTTGGGATTATCACTACTCATTGGCACGGGCGCAATGGGAGAAAGAATCAATTGACAAAACAAGCTGAACATTGAACACCCGAAATAATCATGGCTAATGACTCTATTGACTTACATCAACACGTGATTGATTTTTCAGCCCCACCGATCGGATCGATACAGAGCAATTTCCCGCTGTCTATTTAAGTGCATCTTCATTATCACGGTCTGGTGACCTAAGGTGGGCAAACAAGGGCTCCCATTCACACAGCGGTGACGCCCCTGTGTCCATTCGGGGATTTTGGGGGGGGGGTGGCCGCCAGAGTAATTGGGTGTTGTTGACACATCCGACACTGAACAAATGTCATTTTGGGATTCAACTGTGGCACTCATCTCTAAACTCCAACGATGTCAGCCACATGACATATAGGCATTCCCATTGGCATGACATGTTATAGTTCGGGTAAGTTTGGCGTTAGTGGAGTAAGTCAAGTAAGACCAGTGATTATATAATCCTAGTGAAATGTTGAGACACTTTGATGAAAAACAATAAACACTTGTTTTGCGTGGAATATTTTTTATCATAGTACAAATAAATATGTAATAGCGATTTATTTTGAAATTTTATATTTTGGAAGTATTGCTTTGTTTTGTGGGTAATATTTTAAAAGTACTATTGGTTTTTTTTAACCAATCAATATTAGATAGAACAACAGATAGATTTAGTTTAAAGTGTAGAAGTTTATAGAAGACAATAATAAGAATATTCTGAGTCTCAGCAGTGATGTTATTGCTCTCAGATAGCAGTGATGTTATTGTTCTCAGATAGTAGTGATGTTATTGTTCTCAGATAGCAGTGATGTTATTGCTCTCAGATAGCAGTGATGTTCTTGCTCTCAGATAGCAGTGATGTTATTGTTCTCAGATAGCAGTGATGTTATTGCTCTCAGATAGAAGTGATGTTATTGTTCTCAGATAGCAGTGATGTTATTGTTCTCAGATAGTAGTGATGTTATTGTTCTCAGATAGCAGTGATGTTATTGCTCTCAGATAGAAGTGATGTTATTGTTCTCAGATAGCAGTGATGTTATTGTTCTCAGATAGTAGTGATGTTATTGTTCTCAGATAGCAGTGATGTTATTGCTCTCAGATAGCAGTGATGTTATTGCTCTCAGATAGCAGTGATGTTATTGTTCTCAGATAGCAGTGATGTTATTGCTCTCAGATAGAAGTGATGTTATTGTTCTCAGATAGCAGTGATGTTATTGTTCTCAGATAGCAGTGATGTTATTGCTCTCAGATAGAAGTGATGTTATTGTTCTCAGATAGCAGTGATATTATTGTTCTCAGATAGCAGTGATGTTATTGTTCTCAGATAGCAGTGATGTTATTGTTCTCAGATAGCAAAGATGTTATTGTTCTCAGATAGCAGTGATGTTATTGTTCTCAGATAGCAGTGATGTTATTGTTCTCAGATAGCAGTGATGTTATTGTTCTCAGATAGCAGTGATGTTATTGCTCTCAGATAGCAGTGGTGTTATTGTTCTCAGATAGCAGTGATGTTATTGTTCTCAGATAGCAGTGATGTTATTGTTCTCAGATAGCTGTGATGTTATTGTTCTCAGATAGCAGTGATGTTATTGTTATTAGATTATTAAACATGCTGTATCCCTTGATTAAACAGACTTTGGATTTCTTGACATCTCAGTTGATATTGAAATAGTTTGGCTTGCACCGCGTAACAAATATGTATCCTAACTATTGTGTTAATAGTGACTGCAGTGGACACTTTACATCATTAAATGTGACCAAAAGATCGCTTTAAGCAAAATTGGCCAGTAATAATCGTAGGTGTAACAACATACATCCCTAATGTTATACAACATACAACAGTAATGGTGAGTGACACAACGGACACCCCCTAATGGTGAGTGACACAACGAACACCCCCTAATGGTGAGTGACACAGCGGACATCCCGAATGGTGAGTGACACAGCGGACACCCCCTAATGGTGAGTGACACAACGAACAACCCCTAATGGTGAGTGACACAGCGGACACCCCGAATGGTGAGTGACACAGCGGACACCCCCGAATGGTGAGTGACACAACGAACACCCCCTAATGGTGAGTGACACAGCGGACACCCCGAATGGTGAGTGACACAGCGGACACCCCGAATGGTGAGTGACACAACGGACATCCCCTAATGATGACACAAACGTCGTTAGCTGCTCCAACCCCGGAAACTGCCCATGTTTCCTAAATGACGTCCAGCAGTCCAACAAGTCGCCCGGGTCCGGCAATTACGACGACTTAGTTGGGTGGACACTGGTGGCTCCGTAATTTCCTCAAGGGAGGACACAATGCTGACACACCCCATGTTTGACCACTGAGGCGTGTCCAGGCGTCAACTTTCGTGGCAGGGCGTGATTTAACGACCCCACTGTGGTCATTGTTGGGCCACTGGACACCGGAAGTGGGCACTGCGGGGCGGGGATGGGGGCGTCGTATCTTACCTGGAAAACGCAGGTAATTACTCAATTCCTGGGCGCCAGGTAAAGATTGAAGGTCAATATGTTTAGACGCATTCACATAGCAATCAGAACTTCAGGAAATGAATTTAACATGATCACGGTTTATAATATCAATTACAGCTTTGTTTATAATATCAATTACAGTTTTGTTTATAATATCAATTACAGCTTTGTTTATAATATCAATTACAGCTTTGTTTATAATATCAATTACAGATCTGTTTATAATATCAATTACAGCTTTGTTTAAAATAGCAATAGGAGCTCTTTTTATATTTCGTTTAGATCTCTGTTTAAAATATCAATGAGATCTACTTGTTTGTTTATAATATTATTTATATCTCTGTTTATATTATCAATCAGAACTTAATTAGTTCAATTAATAAATTTAGAAACACCAGATAATAAAAAAATAAGAAGACGAATGTATGAGAAATCCATTATTAAACAATATAATTTGCAATTGTCACGCAAGTAATGTATGTCAGCCAGTCCTGACGCTACTAATTTTAGAAAGCAGGGAAAACCAAATTACTGCACCAAAGCATCAAAAGGTGTGCAAACTAAATATGCGCTGTAAAAAAAATATTATATGACGTCATTGTTTTCGCTAATATTTTAATTTTGGAAAAGGGATCAATGTAAAAAGAGGATTTGATGATGGTTAATTATAAAATTTAAAAAAAAGGGGGGGCGCCGTAGTCGCCCTGCAATCCCTATTATAAAATACTTTGTGGACATTTCAGAAAGTTTAATATTTCGTATTTATCAAACAAGGACAAGTTAGTTGGGCTTTTGAAAAAAGGTCGGCACCATAGGCGCCCTAAAAATAAGTGCATTTTTTATAAAATAAGTAGATTTCAGCTGAAAACTTCCGTCATTTTTGACGGGTGTACGCTAGTCATATATATTTTTACGCTAAATTAACGCTGATTGTGGCCTAACGCTAAATCATAATCCTTTTGGTTTCCAGATTAACAATTAACCAAACAACGCACGAACCTATGACGTCAGCATTTGTGTTGTAAACAGTGCTGACTGACTCAAGGAGTTATTCTTTTGGTGCAGTAATTTGGTGCGCTGCTTTCTAAAAGTACTTTAATAATCGTGTGGTGATTAGCACTGTAAAAAAATATTATATACATACTTTTTGTACATTTCAGGAATATTTCGTATTTATCATACAAGGATAAGTTACTTGGACTTTTGACCAAAAAAAACCCCTATTATAAAATACTTTGTGTACATTTAAAAAAGTTTAATATTACGTATTTATCATACAAGGACAAGTTAGGTGGGCTTTTGAAAAAGGTGGGCGCCGTAGGCGCCCTTAAAAAGGGGGCGCCGCAGCACAAACTAGTAATACATAAGGCATAACATTTTTGCATGTTAATATAATCAAAACTATTTAATGCTATACTTGGATAGAAGAAGGGATACAAATATTTCACTTGTTCCATTCGCAAGAACAAACAAATTTTCCTTCTTTTCTATCTGGGATTCGGGAGTGGAATTGTTTGCACGAACGAAATTTGAAAAGCAACACACTACAACACAAAACTCAAATAAAAATTGCAAGACCATTCATAAACCATGGATAAACGTAGGATGCAATAATCTTCAGTATAGAAGGAGCGTCTGTAACGTATATAAGAAAGGATGAGTTAAACGTTATTATTATTTATCATCGCACCGGGTCATGACTTTACAATGGTGTGTTTGTGCCGAAGCTCGATAGTACCAATAAATGACACACACTGTCACCAACAGCTGGCACAATATTGACCTCTAGGAGGACCGTGCTCGTGAACGAGTACTTCAGTGGTGGCGGTGTCTGGTCATGACAGCCGAGTACTTCATTATGAATCTGGGTCAAGAGGTTTCTTTAAAGAGATGGCATCCATCTTCCAGTGGTCATTTGGTGCGCGAGTTTTCCCATCCGACTATATCCGTGTATATTTAATAACTACATTTATTTGAGAACAAATTGAAATAGAAAACAATTTAAAGATAAGGAAATAATGAATATGACGTAACATTCCTTCTCCTTATTTTTGTCAGCATGTCATGGATTGTTGTTTGTTTCCGATTTTAGACGTTTGAGCCATCCATGGCGTTCTTTTAAGACATTCTCTTGAGCCATTCTTTTGAGCCATTCTTTTTTGAGATATTCTCTTGAGCCATTCTCTTGAGCCATCCAACTTACTCATCCTATATTCTAACATTACAAACATCATTGTCTTCTGTCATTGTCCTTCACACATGTCAATAGATTAATATCAAGTTTTATAACAAGGTGGCCGAACACAACAGAGATCACATGACTTCTATAAAATATGAAAAGCAATTTTAAAAAAATTAAAAAAAAATCAATAAATATAAATAAATATAAATAAATAAATATAAATATATATATAATGATGTGTTAAAAAAAGCACCAGAAAATTATTTTATTGTTGGAGTCTTAGATCTTTATATTTTGATTTGAAAAAATTTGAGTACGGAAATGCATATGAGCTATGGCATCAGTACGAATTGAAAGGCTGTGAATTCGATTTTACTATAATTATACATTTAAATAAACAATTTATTCGAAAACAAGAAATAAAAAATCGAATGAGTATTTATACACAATTTCCAACAACGAATTTCTGGGTTTTTTTATTCAAAGGAAATCATTCTAGATTACATTAAAAGTCGATTCAAATAAGTAATTCTGAAACCAAACACAACATGACGTCATATCCCCTGAAGCTACATCGCACCAAGAATGTGTCAATATAATGCGCACCACGCAACAATCTAATATAAGCATTCACAAAGCGGGAAAATCCCATTAACTATCAACATACATAATTTGCAATGTATGTCACACGTCTGTCTGTCCCGTCTGTCATTGTCATGTCCGCGACGCTACTAATTTTAGAAAGCAGCGCACTAAACACTGCACCAAAAATAACTTTTTTTCGAACGTTCCGCATAAAATTGTTCAATATGAAAATAAATGAAAAAAATTTAATTAAATAAAAGTTCTGTATTACATTACTTTTTATTCTAATGTGTAATTTTTCAAAATAAATACATTTCAGCTGAAATGTATTTATTTTGAAAACTTCCGTCATTTTTGACGGAATTTATTCTAGTATTCTATAACACTAGTTATTCTAGTATTCTATAACACTATTTATTCTAGTATTCTATAACACTAGTTATTCTAGTATTCTATAACACTAGTTATTCTAGTATTCTATAACACTAGTTATTCTAGTATTCTATAACACTAGTTATTTTAGTATTCTATAACACTAGTTATTCTAGTATTCTATAACACTAGTTATTCTAGTATTCTATAACACTAGTTATTCTAGTATTCTATAACACTAGTTATTCTAGTATTCTATAACACTAGTTATTCCAGTATTCTATAACACTAGTTATTCTAGATTACATTAAAATCATTTCAAATCAATAAATCTGAAACTAAACAAAACAATAGCTATATATAAATTGCTGCTAAAATTACGGGAGTCGAACGAAAAGAGATTTTTAAAAAATCCCTTCTCCATTATTGTTCTAAATATTATTAGCTATTGTTCGGGGTTTCTTTCAACCCGATAGTTGGTTATGGTTGGCGAGAAATTGACAAAATACTGATATTTTTTGTACAGAAAATCCAGTAAACCGTTTCGATATTATTTTGTCGTTGCACATGCTTGATTGTGACCTCCTTAGTATATTTACAAAAGACCCGAACCCTCTATCTGGTATGGTTCAGGAGGAGTTGCATGTGCAATCTCGGACAGTGCACAGACATTTCAAATGTATAAACGCATTTCCCAAGGTAAATTGCGCTAAAAAAACTCGCTAACACAAATTAAAATATACTAGTATAAGACGTCATTAAATGTTCCAACAAGTCATCCTGACATCCTGACACATCCCTGACATCACAGGGACATCCCACGAGCACATCTATATGACGCTAACACTGACATCCCACAAGCACATCTATATGACGCTCACACTGACATCACAGGGACATCACACGAGCATATCTATATGACGCTCACACTGAAATCACAGGGACATCCCACGAGCACATCTATATGACGCTCACACTGACATCCCACGAGCACATCTATATGACGCTCACACTGACATCCCACGAGCACATCTATATGACGCTCACACTGACATCCCACGAGTACATCTATATGACGCTCACACTGACATCCCACGAGCACATCTATATGACGCTCACACTGACATCCCACGAGCACATCTATATGACGCGCACACTGACATCCCATGAGCACATCTATGTGACGCTCACACTGACATCCCTGGAGCACATCTATATGACGCTCACACTGACATCCCACGAGCACATCTATATGACGCTCACACTGACATCCCACGAGCGCATCTATATGACGCTCACACTGACATCCCTGGAGCACATCTATATGACGCTCACACTGACATCCCACGAGCAGATCTATATGACGCTCACAATGACATCCCACGAGCACATCTATATGACGCTCACACTGACATCCCACGAGCAGATCTATATGACGCTCACAATGACATCCCACGAGCACATCTATATGACGCTCACACTGACATCCCACGAGCACATCTATATGACGCTCACACTGACATCCCACGAGCGCATCTATATGACGCTCACACTGACATCCCACGAACACATCTATATGACGCTCACACTGACATCCCACGAGCACATCTATATGACGCTCACACTGACATACCACGAGCACATCTATATGACGCTCACACTGACATCCCACAAGCACATCTATATGACACTCACACTGACATCACAGGGAAATCCCACGAGCACATCTATATGACGCTCACAATGACATCCCACGAGCACATCTATATGACGCTCACACTGACATCACAAGGACATCACACGGGCCCATCAGTGACGCACACTATGACGCACAAATGTGACCCGATGACTGAGTGGATGCCTCGGCTTTGTTCAAGTATCAGATTAATCTCACCAATGGATAACCGAGTGAGCTTAATCCCGTGAGCTGACCCCCTGCTGCACATGAGATGAGACCCCCTGAAGATTTTTATGTCGATCAAAGCGGTCCAAGAGGGAGGGGGGGGGGAGTCAACAGTCCTGGTTATGTTGTGTGTGTGTGAGGGAGGGGGGCTGCAGGAATAGCCTTAGCCTTAGTGCTAATTGCCAGACATGAGATTTAATAGATGGTTGACGGATATGGCTTGTTCCTCAGAATGAAAGAGAACTATTCTCAACTCAGTTACATATAGAGGTATGCGGTATTTCCATTCGAGCACTAAAGCTATTACATGAATTCTAGCGTTCAGTTGTTTTTTTTAAAAAGCATTTTAAAAAATGTTAAGTATGAGGCGAGCGATGAATCGGAAAAACCCTGTAAGGTACTCGCCTTGTATCATATACAAAACTGTTATTAACTATGACAGTGAAACTAGTGCAGGCGGACATTCACAAATATACTTGGGGCGATTTCGAAGACAGATATGATGATCAGTAGATGACTAACCATGAGGGAAAAAACATGTATAGAACAGGTTTTTAACAGGTTATAAGGACAAACCCTAACCTTAGCTCCATAAACCCATAAAACATTCTGTGGTAATTACAAACGGGTGGTGTACAGTTTGAACTATAAACGAACTGGAAGAGTAAAACAAAACGATTGTACGGACAAGATTTAGAAAATACACAAATAAAATAAAAATGGATAGTCTTAAAGTTTGTATCATATTTTTTTTTATCATTCTAAGAAATATTTACCTTTAATGCATCTGTTCAATTCATATATGAAATCTTTCTCATTTCAATACCCTTTAGTTAGAAGCGATATGTACGGGCCATGCGGACACTGCTTGCTTCAGATGCTTAGTGAATCTCAGTGCATCAATCAAACATAATTTCCCCCCCCCCTCCCTTTCAATTTACTCTTGTAACATAGGGCCTCAGTCAAAGCCTTCCATTTTGCACGTTCTTTTATCAGTTTTCAAAGCTCTTTCCAGGTCTTTTCTATTCTCTCTGCCTTACCCAACACAATACGATTCCATGTCTTCTTGTCCTGTGAGTTCCATTCGTTAGCTGGCCTTGCTCTGTTTTCCAAGTATGTCAACTTTACCCTATTTACTCCATTATTTATATAAGTTTAAAATTTAAAACAAAAAACAAACAAACAAACAGGACGCGAGTTCAGAATATAAATCCCACCTAAAATTTCAATTAAAAATATAAATAATCCACCATATACAGACCACGCTTCCACTCCACTAACGCCAATCTTAAAGTCCCTCTCTGTTTCACGGCACTAATTCCACTGCCCCCAAGTTTGAGTGGCAGCACTATAAAACCAATTCAAGTCCCTGTATCTGGGATGAGGCTTAGCCCCCCCCCCGCACGCTATTTGGGTGGCCCGGGGTAGATGGTAGCTCCAGGCAAAATTCACTGATGCCAGTGAGGACAATAGACCAACGGTAGCCAGGTAAGGGGATCAGCCTCACGACACCTGTTGATGGATAGCCTTGATGACGATGCGGAAATGAGGGGAATGAGTAAGGTAAAGGTAGAAACAGGTGTGCATTCTCTTACCTGTGCATTTTTTTCCTATGAATTCCAGGGGTGCATTTAAAAAAACAAAACAAAAAAAAACACTCCGATATTCAAATTGGGTTAATATGACGGGATTAGAGGCACAACACAAAAAAGATTCAATTTAAATTTTCTTTTGAATTATTTTTTAAAAATAAACAGACAAGGGAGAAGACCTACTGTGACGATCCACGAATTCAAGGGAGGTAAGAAGTTGGCTGTAGTTTAAAAGTGTTTTATTGGCTGATGCCCCCCCCCCTCACCCCTTCTATTTCTAAATGCGACCGTGTAACTTGTCATGAGATGACACAATAATCACCTAAAATGTGCTTGTCTCGTGTGGATGGGGGGTTGGGGGTGGGGGAGACATCTAGTCAACCTGTTGGTATCATACCCCCCCCTCCATATCTTAGGTCTTAGGGCGAATACCGTCTCAACACGCCTACCTGTCTTCAAGATATTCAGACATGTCTTCACCTTTACACCTTGAAAAACATCACCCCCTCCGAACCTAGCCGCGCACAACTGAAAAGCACCACCAACGCCCTAACACCACCACCAACACCCTAACATTCCCACCAACACCCTAACATCACCACCAACACCCTAACATCAACACCAACACCCTAACATCACCACCAACACCCTAACATCACCACCAACAACCTAATATCACCACCAACACCCTAACATCACCACCAACACCCTAACATCATCACCAACACCCTAACACCACCACTAACACCTGAACAAGACCCTCCCACTTCATACAGCACAAACTTTTTTAATATAATGTATGTACTTTTTAAATCCTTTATATTAACTCGTTGTGTCTGCTTGCTTACTTGAGGCGATGCTGAAAAAAACTTTGGATCGATCTTTAACCCACTTCCTCGTAAGCTAGCGAGCTGAAATTTTGCAGGCAGACTCGTGCTGATGATAAAAATGCTGTATCAAAATTTCAGATAAATCGAATGTACCGTAATTAAATTAATGAATTTTTAGATTATTTTATTTATCTCTATGTAACATGTTAATTTTTTTTTGCTATAGTGTCGCGGTGCGTATTATATTGAACGACCTTTTTAATACTTTCCTGTTGCGTAATTCGATGCGTATTATATTGACGTTACTTTAAAAAATATATTCCCGATTGGTGCGCATTATATTAAACATGTTTTACGAGACATGACTAAAATTTTGTATTTTTGGATTGTCTTGCGCTGCGTATTATAATGAGCATTCTTTTAGTTATGTCTCCTATATAAATTATTTATAGTAAAAACTTGGTTTTTTACGGGTTTTTTAATATTTATAATGTCTTTTGGATCTACAGTGACAAGTGAACACAATACCTGCCTTACCAGCGCCAATATCAATTAGATCTCAGTGTAAAGGCGGATAATCTATCGAGTTAATTTTCATCGGAGAGTATCCATTGATTCCAATACTAATAAAGTCGGTCTTAGATTTTCTGCACTAATTTAAACATGGGACATTTCATATAGTAGCAGTTACTTGTGGAGACCTAAACAGGCACATTGAAATCTTTTATTATTGTTGAGCTGGTGCAAGGATTACACGCCATGTGACTAATTCTCTGAATGCAACAAAACGATTCAATATCTCAACATCACAGTCCCCTTGAAACAATACTCATACTCGTTCAAAACATGAAAATTGCCTCTAAATCCACACCACCTATATACACCTCATGATCCTTCTCCTGGGGTAGACAACGAAGGAGCACTGGTAATTATTAACTGGCAGAGTTGAGTTGAAAAGAAAAAGTCATGTAGAACTAAATACACAACAGGTGTCCACTAAAAGCTGCCGACAAAGCAATACCAACTAGCCAGTAGCGAAAATGAGGTAGCAACTGTGCTACAACCTAAACACACCAAGATGTTTATCTAAAGTTACACACACTCTGTAACAATCTCACTAACCTTTAGCTAAGATATTCTGCTATATGATCGATTCAAAAATATTGGTATTAATTATATGATCTATTTTCATATATGGCATCCTTTTTCTCATCGCTTTTTTTAAATCACAAAATAATAATAATTAGATATATACAGTCACCACCCCTCCACAATTTCCTGATCCCTTGAAAAGAAGTTTATCACCCATACTGCGTGTGGCAGGTCACGTGGTTTGCTACCCACTTGTATGAACGAAGCTCTCAAAATTCAGCCCCTCCTTATACATGTCTCGGCCAGTCTTCTACATGCTGCAACAACGACGGCGGCTCATCGGGTTTCTATGACTTATTTCTATGACTTATTTCTATGACTTATTTCTATGACTTATTTCTCTGACTTATTTCTCTGACTTATTTCTATGACTTATTTCTATGACTTATTTCTATGACTTATTTCTATGACTTATTTCTATGACTTATTTCTATGACTTATTTCTATGACTTATTTCTATAACTTATTTCTATGACTTATTTCTATGACTTATTTCTATGACTTATTTCTATGACTTATTTCTATGACTTATTTCTATGACTTATTTCTATGACTTATTTCTATGACTTATTTCTATGACTTATTTCTAGTTCCTAACCACTTTGACAGTTTGGTGTAGTCTACCTTACAATCTCCTCCGTTAGGGTCATTTGTGAATACCCCATGTTGTTCATAGGGGCCGTCCATAAATGAAGCACGCGCCTAAAAAAAAAGGGGGGGGGGTTGTTTAAGAAATGTGACGTCACATAAAAAAGCACAAATTTAAATAAAAGTTCCACTTAAATATTTGAGTGCTCGCACTTTATTTAATGACGTTTTCAATGGCTTCACACGTGTTACGATATTAGAGTGCAGCCTTACACATACTTTAATGACAATAAAGTAATTTGCAACATGCTAATTTTCAATTAGAGAATACGGCTTTGGGGGGGGGTGTCAAAGATTTTTGACGTCATATTGGAGGGGGGGGGCGGGGGGGGGCTAAGTTTTTTTGACGAAGTGTGACGAAAAGGGGGAGGGGGTAAAATTGGCCTAAATCGCGTGACGTCATTTATGGACGGCCCCATATCAATTTATCCCTTTAAGAGATATCTAAAACTACTGCAATCAAGAGTAATTGCATACACTTAAGAAAACAATTAAAATCCCATTTTTACCCAAGAATAAAAAATAAAACAAGAAACAACATTTTAAAATAATAAAAAAGAGGAAATAAAACTGATATATCAGAATTGCCTTTCATAGACAACAAAAATTTACCTAAACTTTTTTTTTAATGAACCAAAAATTAAACAATAAATTTTGCGAGTAAATTTGAAATATAAAATACTTGAGAACCCTTGAATAGAGCTGAACCTGGTCCAGGCTCTAGCAGAGCGAAAAATGACAAGTTTGTGCGAGGGAGGGGGGCGGGGGGGCAATTAAACAAGCCACAATTACAACTTGGAACCGCCACTGGCCGGACGGAAGTGTCCAGTTACAGGCAGCCAATCAGATCTCTGGCGTCAAGGCACGTGATTTACACCAGCCATTACGCAATCGACCAGCGCATCTTCCGGTATCTAGACTCACTAGCTTCCGGTCTGAGATGAGATCGAGTTTATCGGTCCGGACCGGGTCGTGATTTACCGCGGCGTCAAAGAAAATTACAGGTGTGGGCCAGGTAATGGGAAAGGGAGGATCAGGTGACCGACGTTAGGGGGGAGGGGTGATAGGGGATACGGAGATAGTACTCAAGTTTAATTAAAATGACACTTTTTGGGGGGAGACGAATGGGAGGAGAGGGGGTATCATTTTAATATTTGCGATATCAGTGAAAGTTATAATTTAGAACCACCAAAATAATGATGCATTAGTTTTATAAGGTCTACAAAGATTATGTCCCAAAGTTCAAGGATACCCCGGCTATACTGTCCGCTACGTGGGGTGGTCATGATTCTCACGTTAGCCAAGTATTTTCGGCCCAGACAATGTTGAAGGAACCATCAGCAAACTAGCCACCACATAGGATTGTCAGTGTAAAGATTTATTAGCGACTGTTGTTTACGTGACCCCAATTGCCGATATCATTGTTTACGTGACCCAATTGCCGATATCATTGTTTACGTGACCCCAATTGCCGATATCATTGTTTACGTGACCCCAATTGCCGATATCATTGTTTACGTGACCCAATTGCCGATATCATTGTTTACGTGACCCTAATTGCCGATATCATTGTTTACGTGACCCAATTGCCGATATCATTGTTTAAGTGACCCCAATTTCAGATATCATTGTTTACGTGACCCAACTGCCGATATCATTGTTTACGTGACCCCAATTTCCGATATCATTGTTTACGTGATCACAGTTACCGCGATAAATATTAACATGTCACATTTGATATATGTCGTTATTGCTTACATGGTCGTTAATCACAGGTGTATTTGTTTAAATTACCCGTAATTACGGATATTGTTTAAATTACCCAGAGCTACCTATACCATTGTTTTCATTTCCATATTTACATAAAGCATTGCTTACATGACAAGAGTTAGTTACAGATATCATTTGTTATTTGAGCCATTCTTACATATATCATTTGTTATTTGAGCCATGGTTACAGATATCATTTGTTATTTGAGCCATGGTTACAGATATCATTTGTTATTTGAGCCATGGTTACAGATATCATTTGTTATTTGAGCCATGGTTACAGATATCATTTGTTATTTGAGCCATGGTTACAGATATCATTTGTTATTTGAGCCATGGTTACAGATATCATTTGTTATTTGAGCCATGGTTACAGATATCATTTGTTATTTGAGCCATGGTTACAGATATCATTTGTTATTTGAGCGATGGTTACAGATATCATTTGTTATTTGAGCCATGGTTACAGATATCATTTGTTATTTGAGCCATGGTTACAGATATCATTTGTTATTTGAGTCATGGTTACAGATATCATTTGTTATTTCAGCCATGGTTACAGATATCATTGGTTATTTGAGCCATGGTTACAGATACATTTACCCAAAGCTACAGATATCACCGATTACATTACAAATGTTACAAATGTCACTTGTTACATAATCCCTCACACATACAACTGTTTACACTCTATAAAGTTATATATATATTATTGTTTACTATCATTGTTTACATGATCCGTAGATACCGATATCATTGTTTACATTACACATAGTTATACAGACCATTGTTTATGGTGCATAATTAATAACTATAATAATTATTATCATAGTTTTAAAATGTTCTCCCTACTTTCATTCACTAATTTTACTTTATATAATGTCACTTTTCTCTCCCTTGAAAAATTGTATCTTTTAAAATTTCTTTTTAAACTTGAATTATAATTTTATTTGCTGTATTCGCTTATTTCAGTTCTATTCCTTGGCCAACACTAGTGGTTGTAAGGTGGACATAAAATATTTCAGTTCTATTCCTTGGCCAACTCTAGTGGTTGTAAGGTGGACATGAAATATTCCAGTTCTATTCCTCGGCCAACACTAGGGGTTGTAAGGTGGACATGAAATATTTCAGTTCTATTCCTTGGCCAACACTAGGGGTTGTAAGGTGGACATGAAATATTTCAGTTCTATTCCTTGGCCAACACTAGGGGTTGTAAGGTGGACATGAAATATTTCAGTTCTATTCCTTGGCCAACACTAGGGGTTGTAAGGTGGACATGAAATATTTCAGTTCTATTCCTTGGCCAACACTAGTGGTTGTAAGGTGGACATGAAATATTTCAGTTCTATTCCTTGGCCAACACTAGTGGTTGTAAGGTGGACATGAAATATTTCAGTTCTATTCCTTGGCCAACACTAGTGGTTGTAAGGTGGACATGAAATAGTTCAGTTCTATTCCTCGGCCAACTCTAAGGGCTGTAAGGTGGACAGGAAATATTTAAGTTCTATTCCTCGGCCAACTCTAAGGGCTGTAAGGTGGACATGAAATATTTCAGTTCTATTCCTTGGCCAACACTAGTGGTTGTAAAGTGGACATGAAATATTTCAGTTCTATTCCTCGGCCAACTCTAAGGGCTGTAAGGTGGACATCAAATATTTCAGTTCTATTCCTTGGCCAACACTAGTGGTTGTAAGGTGGACATGAAATATTTCCCGTATCATGTCTTGAACAACAGGTTTGAACTTGACGACTTCCGCCGTGGTGGTAACTTCACCCCGACACCTTACGTTACCCGACACCCTACGTTACCCGACGCCCTACGATACTCGACGCCCTACGATACCCGACGCCCTACGTTACCCGACGCCCTACGATACCCGACGCCCTACGTTACCCGACGCCCTACGATACCCGACGCCCTACGATACCCGACGCCCTACGATACCCGACGCCCTCAGAATCAACGATCATCAACCAACAGCCCCCCACCCCTCTTTCCTGTAAATCCAGGTCAACCAATTTCATGAACCGGACAGTGGTCTAGCACCTTATCGAGTTCCTCGTGACTCGACACGCTGGACCGCACATCCCGTTGTAAGGTGGACGGGCTTACATTAGGTCAGTCAAAGTGCAGTGATGCGTGGCTTTGTTTTATTGGGATCTTGAAGATTCTTCCTGTATACTTCAATTTTAGTGTATTAGTGAGGATTTTTCGTCGGCATCCTTCCGTCTCGATATGTCATCACCGTTGGGTTTGGTTGCATTTCCTCGTGTGGCTGAGCAGTCCTATCCTTGGGTGTTTGTCTTTTCCACAGCTTATACACACGAGTTATGTGCTTCCAAATGTTTTGGCCTTTCTCCTAGCTCTTCTGACTGTAGCCTCCTCCATCCTTCACTCCTCGATTACTATGACGCTCTCTTTTACAACTGTGCGCCACGTAGATCGGTCTCCTGCTTTGCATTCCCAGTCACTTGTGTTTATTCTGGCTGCTTTCATGTCATGCGGATTCTTAGTCTAGAGAAATCACACTTATAAAAATACTTCTTCTCCCAATCTGAAGAGAAACAAATCTAGTTTGAGAATGAGGAATGATTACAGTTTAAAATGAACGAATCCGGGGAACACGGCGGACTCCGAGTAAAAAAGAATGATATCCGCCAACTCAGACTTGAAACTACCACTGAATGAGACTGCGAACAGCCGCTACGCGTCCTAGCGGAGGTCACAGCCATCACTACAGTAAGTTGATGTGCCAGCTAATATTCGTGTTGACTGTCGGATCCTGTGTCGTTGTATCTAACAAATTCCCATTGTAGGAAAATGAACGACTGAATTGCGCTTTTCATCGCCCTAATTTTATCCTTTCATCCTTCGCTCCGGACGGTGAAATCTCTTGTGCATAGGATCAGCGGTCAGTAGCGGTCGGAAGTGACAGTCCAATAAAACCGAACTCATCCTCTTATTGATGCCCCTGACTGTGGTCAACATTGTCACCCAGGGTCCAGGGTCCACCACACAAAAATCCGAATAGGCGTGAGAACAGAGCGAGTCTGCCTTAACCCACCCCCTAACAAAGGCACCAGAGACTAGCTGATGAATGGCTGAACCCCGTAAAAGCCACGGTGGTCTGCGAGTGAACTGGAGTTACAAGACAATGCTCGGCGTCAAAAGGTTGCAAGTTGTATCCTCAATGTGACGCACACGATGGCGATGCACGCCAGGTAAAGAATTAAATGCATATACATATACATATACCTATACATATACATATACCTATAAATATACAATATACATATGCATATACATATACATATACATATACATATAAAATATGCATATACATATACATTTAAATATACATTTAAATATACATATACATATACATTTACATATACATATAAATATACATATACATATAAATACACATATAAATATACATATAAATATACATATACATATAAATATACATATACATATATATATATATACCTTTACGTATACCTATAAATATACATATAAATATACTTATACATATACCTATACATATACATAATAATACATATACATATACATAATAATACGTATACATATCAGAGCACAACGATGAAATGCCTTGGCCAAACCCGTTCATAATGATATGTTGCTAGCGAGGAAATGACTTTGCTTTCATTAACATTTATCGGTCCTCTATTTATCAACTAAGTCTAAGCTACTGTCCTTTTAAATACCCTTTAACTAGACTAGTTCCGCAATGAAGACCTGACCATCTATACTACTGTCGTTTTGAACATATGACCATCTAGACTACTGTCATTTTGAACACCTGACCATCTAGACTACTGTCGTTTTGAACATATGACCATCTAGACTCTAGAATACTGTCGTTTTGAACATCTGACCATCTAGGCTACTGTCGTTTTGAACACCTGACCATCTAGAGCACTGTCGTTTTGTACACCTGGCCATCTAGATTATTGTCGTTTTGAACACCCGACTGTCTAAATTACTGTCATTTTAAACACCTGACTGTCTCAACCTGCGTCGTTTCGAACACCTGACTGACTAAAATGCTGTGGTTTTGAACACATGACCATCTAGATTATTGTCGTTTTGAACACCCGACTGTCTAAATTACTGTCATTTTAAACACCTGACTGTCTCAACTGGCGTCGTTTCGAACACCTGACTGACTAAATTGCTGTCGTTTTGAACACATGACTGTGACAAGACTATCTAAACTCATGTCGTTTTGAACACCTGACTATCTAAACTCATGTCGTTTTGAACACCTGACTATCTAAACTCATGTCGTTTTGAACACCTGACTATCTAAACTAATTTCATGTGAACATGACACAATCATTATTATGACAGACGTTACGTCATCTAACGTATCGTTGTATAACCCAGTGGGCGTCACCTGGACCACGAGATACCTGTGAGAAAGCCGATGTCGAGTGACGTCACCGTTAGTTCCATGAGAACGTATCTAGGCTTTTTGGTTGAGTGAGTAGCGTCCCGGATGGTTGGAGTTTGACAGGGACAGGTCATCAGCCTGGATGGTTGGAGTTTGACAGGGACAGGTCATCAGCCTGGATGGTTGGAGTTTGACAGGGACAGGTCATCAGCCTGGATGGTTGGAGTTTGACAGGGACAGGTCATCAGCCTGGATGGTTGGAGTTTGACAGGGACAGGTCATCAGCCTGGATGGTTGGAGTTTGACAGGGACAGGTCATCAGCCTGGATGGTTGGAGTTTGACAGGGACAGGTCATCAGCCTGGTTGGTTGGAGTTTGACAGGGACAGGTCATCAGCCTGGATGGTTGGAGTTTGACAGGGACAGGTCATCAGCCTGGATGGTTGGAGTTTGACAGGGACAGGTCATCAGCCTGGATGGTTGGAGTTTGACAAGGACAGGTCATCAGCCTGGATGGTTGGAGTTTGACAGGGACAGGTCATCAGCCTGGATGGTTGGAGTTTGACAGGGACAGGTCATCAGCCTGGATGGTTGGAGTTTGACAGGGACAGGTCATCAGCCTGGATGGTTGGAGTTTGACAGGGACAGGTCATCAGCCTGGATGGTTGGAGTTTGACAGGGACAGGTCATCAGCCTGGATGGTTGGAGTTTGACAGGGACAGGTCATCAGCCTGGATGGTTGGAGTTTGACAGGGACAGGTCATCAGCCTGGATGGTTGGAGTTTGACAGGGACAGGTCATCAGGGACGTTGTTTACATTGACAAGTCAGTCGCGTTATTGGCAGGGACAAGTCAAATGCGTTTAACACGGGGGCAAGTAAGAGTCGTTATTCACAGGGAGTCGTGGTGAGGGTTGTTATTGACAGGGACAAGTAAGGGTCGTTATTGACAGGCTCAAGTCTGAGGCGTTATTGACTGGGACATTTTAGAGACGTTATTGACAGGGACAAAAAGAGGGAAATAGAGAGAGGGGGATATGAAAATACATATTTTAGTAACATATAAAATAAATACAATCTAAAATATTTCTAACATCAATAAGTTGTCCCCCTAATATATGAACGCTTTATTCTTGCTATCATAAAATTGTAATTATATAATCATTATGTTGTATATACATCGTTAAGACGTTGTGTATACATATTTGTTTATAGGCTGTGCTGGACATCTCGATACGCTAGGTCTGAATGGTGGTGGTGGGGGGGGGGCGCTGACGGGCAACCGCCCTAACCTGCCCCCGTGTTAAGCCCACCCCCACCTCTTCCACTCTGGGAGACCACATATCTACGCGGTCTCCAGTCAAGCGTGGACAACGGCCGTGCTCATTCACGCGTGACTCCACCCGGTCTCCGTGTCACCTGAGATCCCCAGGCCTTAATGAGCTCGACGCCTCCATCTCTCCGTGACCGGCCTGGAATATATTTTTTTAAAGTTTGGTGTTCAGTACCTGACGTCACCGATTGTGCCCCCCCCCCACTGGTGTCTTTCGATGCAGAGAATCCACTCGCCCCACCGCTGCCCCCCCCCACCCCTTACACCGGTTACACAACAGCACGTCGAAACTCGGTGGTTATTGAATTCAAAACATTTTTTTCCCCTTCTTCATCTCCTCCCGAGTATGTTAAAATATCTGCCATATCCACGAGCCTTGACGAGTGCTAATCTCACGTCTGCCATCAACGTTGGACGTCTGAACTTAGGGAAACCGGTCTGCAAGGTAAGAAAAAGGAAACGTCTTAACACACGTTTATCGAGTTTTTTTGAAGATAAGCTGGCGTTATGATAAGCTCGGATACGTCTTTTCGCGGTATCATGTCTGTGATATGTATCGTGACGAACTCGTCAATGTTTAAACACCATCTGGTCATGACGCGCGATAGGGGAGGGGCGGTGGTCCCTAGGGAAAATAGGGGGATGCCTAGAGAAGAAGGGCATACCTAGAATAGAAGGGTAGACCCAGACTAGAAGG
The DNA here is from genome assembly GCA_944989445.1 of Ampullaceana balthica. Classification (NCBI taxonomy): domain Eukaryota; kingdom Metazoa; phylum Mollusca; class Gastropoda; family Lymnaeidae; genus Ampullaceana; species Ampullaceana balthica. The sequence goes on from CALYLW010001459.1 coordinate 84,659, forward strand.
GTATGCCTAGAGTAGAAGGGTATACCCAGAGTAGAAGGGCATACCCAGAGTAGAAGGGTAGACCCAGAGTAGAAAGGCATACCTAGAGTAGAAGGGCATACCCAGAGTAGAAAGGTATACCTAGAGTAGAAGGGCATACCTAGAGTAGAAGGGCATACCCAGAGTAGAAAGGCATACCTAGAGTAGAAGGGTATACCCAGAGTAGAAAGGCATACCTAGAGTAGAAGGGCATACCCAGAGTAGAAAGGCATACCTAGAGTAGAAGGGTATACCCAGAGTAGAAAGGCATACCTAGAGTAGAAGGGCATACCCAGAGTAGAAGGGCATACCCAGAGTAGAAGGGTATACCCAGAGTAGAAGGGCATACCCAGAGTAGAAAGGTATACCTAGAGTAGAAGGGCATACCTAGAGTAGAAGGGCATACCCAGAGTAGAAAGGCATACCTAGAGTAGAAGGGCATACCCAGAGTAGAAGGGCATACCCAGAGTAGAAGGGTATACCCAGAGTAGAAGGGTATACCCAGAGTAGAAAGGCATACCTAGAGTAGAAGGGCATACCCAGAGTAGAAGGGCATACCCAGAGTAGAAGGGTATACCCAGAGTAGAAGGGCATACCCAGAGTAGAAGGGTATACCCAGAGTAGAAGGGCATACCCAGAGTAGAAGGGCATACCCAGAGTAGAAGGGCATACCTAGAGTAGAAGGGCATACATATAGAGATGATAAGCGTTTTCCTAAAAAAAATACATGAAATACCAAGAGTATAAAAGGCATCCAAGAACTGCTTGGGCTCTTAGAACGTGCTGGTCATCTCGACTAACGAGTGCATCCAGGACAGCGTGAATAGTGTGGACATCACGTCTACAGCACACACCCACCAGGTAGAGATCAAATGATTAAAGCTGGTTTGTTTATTACGTGGATGTCATCGGTAGGTGCTACTTCCACACAGCTTATATAAACGGCTGGAAAGTTTTCTCTTGACGTAACAAATATCTTAGCAATCTTTTCCATCAATCGGAGTTGTCCTTCCTAGTGTTTCATGAATCGAAGTTGTCTTTCCTTATGCTTCATACCTCAATAGTTTGTTTTCATAAAAAGTCCATTTTTTTTCTCCCCGCGTGACTGAACAATGAATTTTGACGTGATGGGAAAATACATCACGGGTGATGGTAAATTGGGGGTGGAGGTGGGGGGGGTGTAAGATGGCGAGGACTGGGAAGCGGAAAGCTGCGGGGGATTTTGGGATGTCGGTCGGGCGTAGGAACCAAGACCTAATGCAGCGTTGCGTCTGTACTTTCAAACTTTCTGTTGATATTTTTGTCTTAGTTTTGAAAACGTCAGATTATGTAATGACTATTCCAGACTTGCTTTAACTTGAAATGGAAGCAAAGCTTGGAGCTTGGCCTTTCAGATCCACATGACCCTTACCCCAAATACCTTGTTATTGGAACACCGACACGGCAAGACGTGTAGGGGGTTTGTGGGGGAGGGGAGGTAGGCTGGGGTGGTGGTGGGATTGGGGGGGGGGAGCAACCCTTGGCCGAGATCGCGCCCCACGCCTGAGCGACTTCTTTCATTGGGGACACAATGGCCAGTCTGCCAGGGCCGGTAATTAACGTCAGTACCCGGCATTACCGGTGTGATGAAGATTGTCCCCTCCTGCCCCCCCTGACCCCTGGGGCCCAGGGGGGAACCGACGCACTCACCTGCCCAAACTTTGAGGGGACAGCCTTTCTTTCCCTCGGTACCCCGGGTAGCGCTCGATGAAGGATGGGATTTTGATAAATAATGAGGCGGGGAGGAGGGTGGAAATTAGGATTCTTGAAGAGCATGGGTTGTGTGTGTGTGTGGTGGTTGTGGTGGCGGGGGGGGGAGCCGAGGATTGCTGGAGTGGGGTAAGCTATGATTGAACCCCGAAGATGGGAAAATAATAATAATTTATATTCACGCTTGAAGGGGAGTGTTCGCATAGGAGCGAGGACCAGACAATGGTGGGGAGGTTTGGGATGGATATTTGGGATGGGGGTGGGGAGTAGCTCGGGTTTGTCAGGTGACGTAAAACAGAAATGTTGCGTTTTGTCTGAATCACAGGTCAAACAATTTGAAATCTTTTTCGTCAAATGGCCGACAAAAATACCACTCATATAAAAAACAAACAAAGAAAATATAATTAAAAAATAAACAGAAGTAAAACAAAGAAATAAAAAGCCTAAACAATATCATGAGTTTCATAGAGAACTGCATAAGGAAATAAGACCAATGCGATTACATATCATGTTGTTCAACGAGTCGGAGGGTGTTTTTATTACCACGTTGTTATTAACTCACTTTCGTTCCTGTTTGTCCATAATTTTTCAAATCTGCCAACGTAAAATTAAATCACTTCTGATGGTTCTAGAGATTTCAAAATCTTACCACAGATAGATCTTGGATGACAATGCATTGTGTCAAAATTTGAGATCGATCGAATGTACCGTTATTAAATTATTGAATTTTAAAGTTTATCTATATATAAGCATATGTATTATCCGTCTGCTCTTGTTTACATTACCTTCACGTGCCGAGCTCACATCAACTCCGACCAATCAATTATGTTTAACATCAAGGGGAGATCAGTCATTTTCAGTCTGTAAATGTTTGTCGGGCAATGCGTATTATATTTGAACATAATCAATACTTCAAAACTCACCACAGCATACACTTAGACTAAAAAGAATAAAATAAATAGAAGAAAAAAAAAGATTTTAAAATCCACGTTTTTATAAGCGGACTTTTTAGTTGTTTGGCTAAAATTATTAGGGTTTACAAATGACGAGTAAGAAATGAGTGAATTGAATTAGTTAAGCCTGAGAAGCGCCCACCCCACGTTTTAGTCATATTACATCATAGTACTTAAGCATATACGTTTGAAATTTGTATCAATCCAGAAAATTATTTTTCCTTCACAATTCTGTGGAAAAAAAATAATAATTATTTTCTTCTTTTTAGTCCGCTTATAAAAACGTGGTTTTTTAAAATCTTTTTTTAAATTCTATTTATTAAATCCTTTATAATAACTTCACCGCCGTCTCTTGGGTTCGAGGTCGGTCGGTCGGGCGGAAAAACAAAAGTAAAAAAATGACACATTTCCAGTGATATTTGGCACATCGACTCGTGTCACCTAACAATGCATCGTATCAAAATTTCAGATCGATCGAATGTGCCGTAATTAAATTAATGCCTTTTTAGTTTATCTCTATATAACTATATGTAGCGGCCTGCTTTGTTTAATTTACGTGTCACGCTGAGTTTTTTTCCCAGCCATCCGTGACCACACCGTTTTTTTTCAGCAAGGGGAGATCAGTCGGGTTGAGTCTGTAAATGTTAGTCGCGTTTGACCATAATCAATACTTTTAGTTATGTCTCATATATAATGGATTTATAGTAAAACACTTTATTTTTACGGGGTTGTTTAATTATTTTCTATTTGTATGTTATTTTTAATGATATTTTTTATTTTGGAATTGTATAATTGGTAGAAATCACTCGACCATAAAAATGTAAAAACTTTGCTGATTTCTCGTCAAACTTTGTGAAATCAACAGCTAAAGAGTTTGTGGTGCAAAGACCTCAGAGAAGGGAGATAATGATTGTGTGCTTGGGCGTGGTGAGCTCTTTAATAATGTAATCATTTTCTATTTAGACTTCAGTGCCATTATGTTTGTTTATTCGTTGGTTGTTTGGCTGTAAATGGGTCAATTAATTTTTAAAAAATGGAACACCACCAAGTTTGGTCTGGAACTCCCCTCCCCTCCACAAAACAAATTCCTCCCGAACTTACGACTGCTCCGTGGACGTCATCACCCGATCATAGACAACCGTCACCAAGACATCGTCTGTAATGTCGAGGTTTCTTGTCATTCATGTTCATCCACACTTTACTGAGTGGATCAGATGGTTGCACTGGATCAGATGGTTTCGGTGGATCAGATTGTTTCGGTGGATCAGATGGTTTCGGTGGATCAGATGGTTTCGGTGGATCAGATTGTTTCAGTGGATCAGATGGTTTCGGTGGATCAGATGGTTTCGGTGGATCAGATGGTTTCGGTGGATCAGATGGTTTCGGTGGATCAGATGGTTTCGGTGGATCAGATGGTTTCGGTGGAGCAGAAAAGGAGAAGCCCGGGGGGGGGGTGCACATTTCTGATTTAGCTGGAAATCAGTGAATCATAATTACGCTCCTTGGTGCGTATCAAAGACAAGGCTCGTGGCACACGATGGAATCAAAGACAAGGCTCGTGGCACACGATGGAATAAAAGACAAGGCTCGTGGCACACGATGGAATCAAAGACAAGGCTCGTGGCACACGATGGAATCAAAGACAAGGCTCGTGGCACACGATGGAATCAAAGACAAGGCTCGTGGCACACGATGGAATAAAAGACAAGGCTCGTGGCACACGATGGAATCAAAGACAAGGCTCGTGGCACACGATGGAATCAAAGACAAGGCTCGTGGCACACGATGGAATCAAAGACAAGGCTCGTGGCACACGATAGAATCAAAGACAAGGCTCGTGGCACACGATGGAATCAAAGACAAGGCTCGTGGCACACGATGGAATCAAAGACAAGGCTCGTGGCACACGATGGAATCAAAGACAAGGCTCGTGGCACACGATGGAATCAAAGACAAGGCTCGTGGCACACGATGGAATCAAAGACAAGGCTCGTGGCACACGATGGAATCAAAGACAAGGCTCGTGGCACACGATGGAATCAAAGACAAGGCTCGTGGCACACGATGGAATCAAAGACAAGGCTCGTGGCACACGATGGAATCAAAGACAAGGCTCGTGGCACACGATGGAATCAAAGACAAGGCTCGTGGCACACGATGGAATCAAAGATAAGGCTCGTGGCTCACGATGGTATCAAAGACAAGGCTCGTGGCTCACGATGGTATCAAAGACAAGGCTCGTGGCACACGATGGAATCCGTCGTTAATCTCCATTAAAAAAAAACAAGGAGAGAGATGCAGTAAATGTATTATATAAAGTATAAGCTTACTCGGCACGAACAATAAAAGTCGCTTGGTAGAGTTTTACAACTGTATGATAATGTTTATTGTGGTAATTAAAAAAAAACAACCAAATAGTTCTATATCTAAGAAATTTGAAAAAAATATATCTATTGAAATTAAATACCATCAGCATGTATAGTTCTGGTATAATATTAAAATTTATTAGGCTACATGTATTTGAGTCAAAATAATTCGTTTTCTTATATCCACCGATTACTTTCTGTATACATCTAGGTGGTTGATGAAATCGGATGGCAATTGAGAAGGAATTTCAGATGGACATTAAATTAAACCATTAAAAAGTGTTAGTTAGTTTTTAACTTTTCAGAATGTTTTTCTTTAAATAAATTACGATTAACGTAATAATCTTTACCGGACGTAATACGCATGTCCTTGAGAAGATTTATGAATATAAATTAAACTAATTGGATTTGTTTCACCGTTGGGCCAGAGAAACAAATTCAAATAAAAATTAAATAAATAAACGGAAGTAAATATCGTCTTTACCGCCATGTGTATCACTATTGTCACAACTTGCCATTCACTTCTGTTACGTTTTCAATATATTATTTTTTAGTGTTGTTATCATAAGTTTATCAATAAACTATCACAATTAATGCGCCCCCTCCCACTATCATCGCTTTATTCAGTGTTACGGTGAGTGTTTTATAATAATTTTATTATTTGTATAGCGCGGTACCTTAGCCAGTAGCTGGGCTCATGGCGCTTCACATAAAATAGTAACAGGCATGAAATCATAAATGCATTGGATGTAATACATTCACATCCTAACTACAACATATAATGAAGTGATGAATTCACATAAGCTAAAGTATATCTACAGATGGTCTATGATCTAAAAAAAATCCCTTGGGGGGGGATGTTTCAAGATGTCCTGTCCGAGTAGATCAGAACATATAATTACCCAGAAGACGTCAATACAACAATGGATAGGGGAAGGAGACCTATATTTGTATTATCTCGTTAACGTGGGTGCAGACGAAAAAGCGATGCATTTATCACAATGAGAAGATGCCATTGTTGCATTCTGGAGTCCCACGCGAGCTTCGGTGCCATAGATGATGATGAAAACATACAATAGAAGTACTATCATCAACTGCAGACTAATTTAGTATCAGAAGAACCCGTAGTAATTTTAGTAAGTAAATGGTGCATTGTTTGTTTATAAGACCAAAAAAATATCTCTATAACAGTATGTTGTTTTGTTTTTACGGCCATCATTTTGTGGAGAATAAATGTTGGCCCCACGATTGCCCTCCCTTTGACATAGGTATATGTCAGATAATAGTCAACAAGGATACAGGCGTCGGACAGACAACTTCCATTCCGTCGGTAGTCTCCGCTCCTTTGATGTCCCGGCCCCCGCGAGACAATGGCATCTATTTTACCCTCACACCGGGAGGGAACTAGCGGTGACGAGGGCGGATATTCGATCCCCAATAATTGTCCCGGGTTCTCGATCACCCTCTCGGGGTGGCTTTAAGACATCAGATCGGATGGAAAAGGGGTGGAGTGGGGTGGGGGGACACCTAACACCGTCACATATCAACAGGGGGAGGCATGGTGAGGACTGGGGGTGGCGAGGTGGAGCTTAATGGGGAAAAAAAATCTCATTTCAAGGAGGATGTAAAAAAAAATATTTAAGTTGCATGAAAATATTCATTAAGATTTTTTAATCTTGAAACTTGAATTTTAATTCGGGGAATTCGAGCCCTCGCCACCCCATCGGATATGGCTAAACTTCTTGGTGCTTGAAGATGCTTTAAATAACATGAGCATGATGTTACTAAACATAGGCTTGATTATACAAAACAAGGAAGGACATAATGCCACTGACCACGGGCATGATATTAATAAGCAAGGGGATGATTCCCCATAAAAAGGGCATGATGTTAATTTATTTGAGCATTTTCCGAAAACATGTCCAAAATGTCTCATTAATTCAACATAAGAATATCTCTCAAACTACATTGACATTGTAATCATAAACACCTTACTGTATCAACTGATGGTCAATCTATTTCATCACATCAACTGATGGCCAATCTATTAAACCAATGGACTATCTATTAAATCATATCAACGAATGGCCAATCTATTACATCATATCAACTGATGGCCAATCTATTAAACCAATGGACTATCTATTACATCATATCAACTAATGGCCAATCTATTACATCATATCAACTGATGGCAAATCTATTACATCATATCAACTGATGGCAAATCTATTACATCATATCAACTGATGACCAATCTATTACATCTGATCAACTGATGACCAATCTATTACATCCGATCAACTGATGGCCAATCTATTACATCATATCAACTGATGACCAATCTATTACATCTGATCAACTGATGGCCAATCTATTACATCTGATCAACTGATGGCCAATCTATTACATTTGATCAACTCAGGGCAATTGTGAGACCAAATGTCCTTGGTCAACTCAGCCTGTATGACCAGATATCCTAGATCACGTCAGCATGTAGGACCAGATGTCCTAGATCACCTCAGCATGTAGGACCATATGTCCTAGATCACCTCAGCATGTAGGACCAGATGTCCTAGATCTCCTCAGCATGTAGGACCAGATGTCCTAGATCACCTCCGCATGTAGGACCAGATGTTCTAGATCACCTCAGCATGTAGGACCAGATGTCCTAGATCACCTCAGCATGTAGGACCAGATGTCCTAGATCACCTCAGCATGTAGGAAGATGTCCTAGATCACCTCAGCATGTAGGACCAGATGTCCTAGATCACCTCAGCATGTAGGACCAGATGTCCTAGATCACCTCAGCATGTAGGACCAGATGTTCTATATCACCTCAGCATGTAGGACCAGACGTCCCAGATCACCTCAGCATGTAGGACCAGATGTCCTAGATCACCTCAGCATGTAGGACCATGCTTGCTGCTTTCCCTGCAGCAGAGGAAATATCCTCAACTCCTCCAGGTATCTCCATCCCCTCCCCCACACCACACCACTACACCACACCACTACACCACACCACTACACCACACCACTACACCACACCACTACACCATACCACACCACTACACCACACCACTACACCACACCACTACACCACACCACACCACTACACCACACCACTACACCACACCACTACACCACACCACTACACCACACCACTACACCACTACACCACACCACTACACCACACTACTACACCACACCACACCACTACACCACACCACTACACCACACCACTACACCACACCACACCACTACACCACACCACACCACTACACCACACCACTATAAGACACCACTACACCACACCCACCACACAACACCACTACACCACACCACACCACAGTTTTGATTGACTACAACACATGAACAAGTTCAGCTCCACCGCAATCGACTTCCTTTACTCCCTCCCCCCACCTCAATGGTACGTGAAAGCGCCCAAACATCATACCTCAGGGATCTCGGGTCGACAGGAGACTAGGCCCTTCATTATCTTGTAATCTAACACCCTTGCCCTAGGTGGGAGACCAGAGGAGTTACAGGGGCGGCTTGGGCTGAGAAGAGGGGGGGGCGCGTACTCTCCTGCAGATCGGATGTTTTGTTTTAGACGAGGAATGATCGAGTATTGGGGTTATCGCCTTACTCGTGGCCTGCGTTGGCGACACGTCAGCCACTGGAGGGAGGGGGGGGGGCTTGGTGTGTAGGGGGGGGGGAGGAGGGGGGAGTGTGATATGGGTTCTACAAATGTTTGACATTGAAATTTCTTTTAGGGTGGCAAGTAAATTATTTTCAATGTCCATTTCGTTTGAGTATATCTTGGTGACGTCATCAGGTGTATGACATTTGGTATATGTATGTCCAGCTGGATTTTATGTAAACCTATCTCACACCCCATGTTGTGCTGTGTTCCAGTATGGCTATTTGATAACTAACGCCTCTCCGTATAAGCTGACGCCTTATTACACTTTCTGTGTTGTCTTTCAAAACAGACCATTAAAGTCTGTATTTAACACTTTGTCTTCACAGGTCCAAAGGAATGTGTATATGTACCAGGGATCTCATTAGCTTTTATAGGATGTTATTGTTATAGGACGTCGTAGGTTACTGTATAATGTTATTGTTATAGGACGTCGTATGTTACTGTATAATGTTATAGGACGTCGTATGTTACTGTATAATGTTATTGTTATAGGACGTCGTATGTTACTGTATAATGTTATTGTTATAGGACGTCGTAGGTTACTGTATAATGTTATTGTTATAGGACGTCGTAGGTTACTGTATAATGTTATTGTTATAGGACGTCGTAGGTTACTGTATAATGTTATTGTTATAGGACGTCGTAGGTTACTGTATATTGTTATTGTTATAGGACGTCGTAGGTTACTGCATAATGTTATTGTTATAGGACGTCGTAGGTTACTGTATAATGTTATTGTTATAGGACGTCGTAGGTTACTGTATAATGTTATAGGACGTCGTAGGTTACTGTATAATGTTATTGTTATAGGACGTCGTAGGTTACTGTATAATGTTATTGTTATAGGACGTAGTAGGTTACTGTATAATGTTATAGGACGTAGTAGGTTACTGTATAATGTTATTGTTATAGGACGTAGTAGGTTACTGTATAATGTTATAGGACGTCGAAGGTTACTGTATAATGTTATTGTTATAGGACGTCGTAGGTTACTGTATAATGTTATAGGACGTCAAAGGTTACTGTATAATGTTATAGGACGTAGTAGGTTACTGCATAATGTTATTGTTATAGGACGTCGTAGGTTACTGTATAATGTTATTGTTATAGGACGTAGTAGGTTACTGTATAATGTTATTGTTATAGGACGTCGTAGGTTACTGTATAATGTTTTAGGACGTCGAAGTTTACTGTATAATGTTATAGGACGTAGTAGGTTACTGTATAATGTTATTGTTATAGGACGTAGTAGGTTACTGTATAATGTTATTGTTATAGGACGTCGTAGGTTACTGTATAATGTTGTTATAGGACATCGTAGGTTACTGTATAATGTTATAGGACGTCGAAGGTTACTGTGTAATGTTATTGTTATAGGACGTCGTAGGTTACTGTATAATGTTATAGGACGTCAAAGGTTACTGTATAATGTTATAGGACGTAGTAGGTTACTGCATAATGTTATTGTTATAGGACGTCGTAGGTTACTGTATAATGTTATTGTTATAGGACGTAGTAGGTTACTGTATAATGTTATTGTTATAGGACGTCGTAGGTTACTGTATAATGTTTTAGGACGTCGAAGGTTACTGTATAATGTTATAGGACGTAGTAGGTTACTGTATAATGTTATTGTTATAGGACGTAGTAGGTTACTGTATAATGTTATTGTTATAGGACGTCGTAGGTTACTGTATAATGTTGTTATAGGACATCGTAGGTTACTGTATAATGTTATTGTTATATGACGTCGTAGGTTACTGTATAATGTTATTGTTATAGGACGTAGTAGGTTACTGTATAATGTTATTGTTATAGGACGTCGTAGGTTACTGTATAATGTTATTGTTATAGGACGTAGTAGGTTACTGTATAATGTTATTGTTATAGGACGTCGAAGGTTACTGTATAATGTTGTTGTTATAGGACGTCGAAGGTTACTGTATAATGTTATTGTTATAGGACGTCGAATATTACTTTATAATGTTATTGTTATAGGACGTAGTAGGTTACTGTATAATGTTATTGTTATAGGACGTAGTAGGTTACTGTATAATGTTATTGTTATAGGACGTCGAAGGTTACTGTATAATGTTATTGTTATAGGACGTCGAATGTTACTGTATAATGTTATTGTTATAGGACGTAGTAAGTTACTGTATAATGTTATAGGACGTCGAAGGTTACTGTATAATGTTATTGTTATAGGACGTCGAAGGTTACTGTATAATGTTATTGTTATAGGACGTCGAAGGTTACTGTATAATGTTATTGTTATAGGACGTCGAATGTTACTGTATAATGTTATTGTTATAGGACGTAGTAGGTTACTGTATAATGTTATTGTTATAGGACGTAGTAGGTTACTGTATAATGTTATTGCTATAGGACGTCGAAGGTTACTGTATAATGTTATTGTTATAGGACGTCGAATGTTACTGTATAATGTTATTGTTATAGGACGTAGTAGGTTACTGTATAATGTTATAGGACGTCGAAGGTTACTGTATAATGTTATTGTTATAGGACGTAGTAGGTTACTGTATAATGTTATAGGACGTCGTAGGTTACTGTATAATGTTATTGTTATAGGACGTCGAAGGTTACTGTATAATGTTATTGTTATAGGACGTCGAAGGTTACTGTATAATTTTATTATAAGACATTAAATGAATAACTTAAGTTCTTATAGGCAGTGATGGATTTACATATACGCTACACAAGCTATAGCTTAGGGCCCCCACTTTGTCGGGGGACCCCAACATTTTCGAGTGACCAATGGTAGTAAGGCTTAAGGTCTTATCAAGTCTAAACCCTGCACAGTTTATAGGATATAATAGGACGTCAAAAGTCCATCTTATCAAAGAATAGCATATGACATATGACACTTTTTGAACTTCTGAGGTCATTTTGGTATAACATAAGATATCAGAGGGTTTTATATAATGTTAAGGCCGTAAACTATAAACATTAAGTCCGCACTCATAAACGATCACTTCCCATCTTCTGGTCTCATTAACGATCACTTCCCACATAAAGACCACTTCCCATCTTCTGGTCTCATTAACGATCACTTCCCACATAAAGACCACTTCCCATCTTCTGGTCTCATTAACGATCACTTCCCACATAAAGACCACTTCCCATCTTCTTGTCTCATAAACGATCACTTCCCACATAAACGATCACTTCCAATCTTCTTGTCTCATAAACGATCACTTCCCACATAAACGATCACTTCCCATCTTCTTGTCTCATAAAAGATCACTTCCCATCATCATAAACGATCACTTCCCATCATCATAAACGATCACTTCCCATAATCATAAACGATCACTTCCCATCACCATAAACGATCACTTCCCATCACCATAAACGATCACTTCCCATCATCATAAACGATTGCTTCCCATCTTCTTGTTTACACGATCCCCAAAACACCACCACCACCTTGATTTCACTATTCCTAACAATATATTTATTTAGAATATCCTTGCATGCATTAGTTATCCACGAAGTCACCAGAGCCAAAAGTGTGTGTATGAATGTGCGTGTCTGTGTGTAAGTGTGTGTGTGTGTGTGTGTGACTATTGTTCTAACCTAGTGTTTCTATAGTATATTTGTTCTCTGATTGCGTCATAATATTTATTTATTACTAACCGCCTCCGCCCCTCCACCTCCCACTCGTTAACCTAACAACTTTCATCAGCATGTCTGTGATACATATTTATGTTTTTTTTTATTCACAATTTACACTCATAGTATCGCCCAGTTAAGCTCAATAACTAGTTGTTCAATTAAGGATAGCACACCTCCACAGCGGGTAGATTTAGCACACCTCTACAGCAGGTAGGTTTAGCACACCTCTACAGCGGGTAGATTTAGAACACCTCTACAGCGGGTAGATTTAGCACACCTCTACATCGGGTAGATTTAGCACACCTCTACAGCGGATAGATTTAGCACACCTCTACATCGGGTAGATTTAGCACACCTCTACAGCGGGTAGATTTAGCACACCTCTACAGCGTGTAGATTTAGCACACCTCTACAGCGGGTAGATTTAGCACACCTCTACAGCGGGTAGGTTTAGCACACCTCTACAGGGGGTAGTTTTAGCACACCTAAAAAAGCGGGTAGGTTTAGCACACCTCTACAGCGGGTAGATTTAGCACACCTCTACAGCGGGGACATTTAGCACACCTCTACAGCGGGTAGGTTTAGCACACCTCTACAGCGGGTAGATTTAGCACACCTCTACAGCGGGTAGATTTAGCACACCTCTACAGCGGGGACATTTAGCACACCTCTACAGCGGGTAGATTTAGCACACCTCTACAGCGGGTAGATTTAGAAAACCTCTACAGCGGGTAGATTTAGCACACCTCTACAGCGGGGACATTTAGCACACCTCTACAGCGGGTAGATTTAGCACACCTCTACAGCGGGTAGGTTTAGAACACCTCTACAGCGGGTAGATTTAGCACACCTCTACAGCGGTTAGATTTAGCACACCTCTACAGCGGGTAGATTTAGCACACCTCTACAGCGGGGACATTTAGCACACCTCTACAGCGGGTAGATTCAGAACACCTCTACAGCGGGTAGATTTAGCACACCTCTACAGCGGGTAGATTTCATTGCAAATGTTTACTACTCCACGGTTCAACCACCCACACACACCCAATGTTTTGGTTTACTTCTGTCAACGGTATTTCTGGTACCACCACTCCGCCCCAAGCTCTTCACCCCGGGGGGGGGGCACCCGACCCCTTCCCCTCCCCGTCTCCCCAGGACAGGTAAGATGACACCCCTAACGGGCAAGTCCGGGGGCTCTATGCAAATCTGGGCCGCCACCTGCAGAATGGCACAATGGACGAGACAGTGCTGTCCCCTGTTTATAGTTTTCTAATGGCTACCGGTCGGGCCAGGAAGAGTTACGGGTAATCTCAGAGAATTATCTCCCCTCTCTTTCCCACCCATTCCTGTATATCAGGACTATGCGAGAGAATTACCCCCCTTACTCTTGAATTGGAGAAACAAAATTGAACTAACTGGTAGAGTAATGTAGTGGCCAAGTTCTAGTTTTGTTCTACTGTCTTTAGTGATGTGTAGTGGCCAAGTTCTAGTTTTGTTCTGTCTGTAGTGTTGTGTAGTGGCCAAGTTCTAGTTTTGTTCTACTGTCTGTAGTGGTGTGTAGTGGCCAAGTTCTAGTTTTGTTCTACTGTCTGTAGTGGCCTAGTTCTAGTTTTGTTCTACTGTTTGTAGTGATGTGTAGTGGCCACGTTCTAGTTTTGTTCTGTCTGTAGTGTTGTGTAGTGGCAAAGTTCTAGTTTTGTTCTACTGTCTGTAGTGGTGTGTAGTAGCCAAGTTCTAGTTTTGTTCTACTGTCTGTAGTGTTGTGTGGTGGCCAAGTTCTAGTTTTGTTCTACTGTCTGTAGTGTTGTGTAGTGGCCAAGTTCTAGTTTTGTTCTACTGTATGTAGTGTTGTGTAGTGGCCAAGTTCTATTTTTGTTCTACTGTTCGTAGTGGCCAAGTTCTAGTTCTGTTCTTCTTCTGGATCTGCTCTTGAATGTCTGGGTAATGGTGAGAAGGACTTCACGGCATTTGAAATAGCAGGCTCTAACCCTAACATAACGGAGACTGTTACCTATATACCAGTGCTTCTCAAACTTTTTTATTGCGGACCGGCAGGAATTATTTCCATTGCACCAGGGACCGGTGAACTATTTTGTCTGTACTGGAGTGCTAGCGAAATGTCCTTTCTTGGTAACTTCTGCGGACCGGCATCGGATTTCCCAAGGACCGGCACCGGTCCGCGGACCACCACTTTGAGAAGCACTGCTATTCACGACATTTTAAGATCCGCTGATCAGCAATATAATTAACATAAATTTGATCCCCGACATGGCACGGGGTGGTGACCGTGTATATGGCGGGGTATGTGGGGTGTATGTGGGGTGTATGTGGGGTGTAAGTGGGGTGTATGTGGCGGGGTATGTGGGGTGTAAGTGGGGTGTAAGTGGGGTGTATGTGGGGTGTATGTGGCGGGGTATGCGGTGTGTATATTGCGGGATATGTGGGGTGTAAATGGCGGGGTATGTGGAGTGTATGTGGCGGGTATGAGGGGTGTAAGTGGCGGGGTATGTGGAGTGTATGTGGGGTGTAAGTGGCGGGGTATGTGGGGTGTAAGTGGCGGGGTATGTGGGGTGTAAGTTATGTGTAAATGGCGGGGTATGTGGAGTGTATGTGGGGTGTAAGTGGCTGGGTATGTGGAGTGTAAGTGGCGGGGTATGTGGAGTGTATGTGGGGTGTAAGTGGCGGGGTATGTGGGGTGTATTTGGCAGGGTATGTGGGGTGTAAGTGGTGGGGTGTATGTGGAGTGTATGTGGCGGGGTATGTGGGGTATATGTGGAGTGTATGTGGCGGAATAAGTGGGGTGTATGTGGGATGTATGTGGCGGCGTATGTGGGGTGTATGGGGCTGGGTATGTGGGGTGTATGTGGCGGGGTATGTGGGGTGTATGTGGCGTGGTATGAAGGGTGTATGTGGGGTGTATGTGGCGGGGTATGTGGGGTGTATGTGGCGGGGTATGTGGAGGGGTATGTGGCGGTGTATGAGGCGGGGTATGTGGCGGGGTATGTGGCTAGGTATGTGGCTAGGTATGTGGCTAGGTATGTGGAGTGTACATGGGGTGTATGTGGCGGGGTATGTAGCGGGGTATGTGGAGTGTATGTGGCTAGGTATGTAGCGGGGTATGTGGAGTGTATGTGGCTAGGTATGTGGCGGGGTATGTGGAGGGTATGTGGCTAGGTATGTGGCGGGGTATGTGGAGGGTATGTGGCTAGGTATGTGGCGGGGTATGTAGCGGGGTATGTGGAGTGTATGTGGCTAGGTATGTGGAGTGTATGTGGCGGGGTATATGTCGGGGTATGTGGAGTGTATGTGGAGTGTATGTGGCGGCGTATGTGGGGTTATGTGGCGGGGTATGTGGGCTGTATGTGGCGGGATATGCGGCAGGGTATGTGGCGGGGTATGTGGGGTGTAAGTGGCTAGGTATGTGGCGGGGTAAGTGGGGTGTATGTGGCTAGGTATGTGGCGGGGTATGTGGGGTGTATGTGGCTAGGTATGTGGCTAGGTATGTGGCGGGGTATGTGGAGTGTATGTGGTGGGGTATGTGGGGTGTATGTTGCGGGATATGCGGCGGGGTATGTGGCGGGTGTGTTGGGTGTATGTGGCTAGGTATGTAGCGAGGTATGTGGGGTGTATGTGGCTAGGTATTATGATGGGGTATGTGGGGTGTATGTGGCTAGGTATGTGGCGGGGTATGTGGCCGGGTATGTGGGGTGTATGTGGCGGGGTAAGTGGCGGGGTATGTGGGGTGTATGTGGTGGGGTATGTGGAGTTATGTGGCTAGGTATGTAGTGGGGTATGTGGCTGGGTATGTTGAGTGTATGTGGCGGGGTATGTGGAGTGTATGTGGCTAGGTATGTAGCGTGGTATGTTGCGGGGTATGTGGAGTGCATGTGGCTAGGTATGTGGCGGGGTATGTTGCGGGGTATGTGGAGTGCATGTGGCTAGGTATGTGGCGGGGTATGTGGAGTGTATGTGGCGGGGTATGTGGAGTGTATGTGGCTAGGTATGTGGCTGGGTATGTGGCGAGGTATGTGGAGTGTATGTGATGGGGTATGTGGAGTGTATGTGGCTAGGTATGTGGCGGGGTATGTGGAGTGTATATCGCAGGGTATGTGCCGGGTATGTTTAGTGTATGTTACAGGACGGGGTGTGAATTCCGAGTGTGTGGGTAGGATTGGGGGAGGGGCGGGGGTTCAACACTCAATCCTTGTCAGGCGATGGAATTTGGTTCAATTAAAATTGCAAAGACACGTGACAACAGTCGGAGAGGTGAGAAAAAAATCACGTGGCTTTAAAAGAAAAAACTGTTTTGACGTTTCGTGTGTGCTCCTGTTTTTATTGTGTTACGAGGCGCAGACGAGGTGTGTTGATATCAGAACTCGGTAAGCACACAATCTAGGATCGTTTAATGCAATCCCACGCATCGATCAACAGGGGAAGTAACTAGCAAAACGCATCTAGATATTTCGGCGCAAGTTCTTCGTTAGAATTGAAATTTCACAACATCTGGTCAACGGTGAAAATCTGTCTCAGAACAATTCCTGTTGTACGTTAATTTGTCTAAACTTTCGTTCCAAGCTTAAATCGCAATACCACCCCTTCCCTAAAACATTCAGTCTCCCCCACCCCCCCCCAAAAAAAAAGCAACAACAAAAAAATTCTCTCATAGGTAAAATTTTGTGGAGTAACTTCAACCTGAGAAGTATACAAACTACTATATGAAGTATCACTACACGACTTGTCGAACTAGTATATTAGTTGATACGTTTCGGACACAGTTGATAGATATACATAACAGATTATGTTAGTAAGATATGTAGGACACACAGCTAATAGTTACTGGACTCACTTTGGTTGAGGCATGCGTCCCCTTTGAGGTGACAAGTAAAAGATACACGACGAAGACGCCAAAAAACCACTCAGCCACGTCCACCCATCTGACCACTCAGTCACATCAAGCCATTTTACCACTCAGTCACGTCCATCATTTTAAACACTCAGTCCCGTCCATCCATTTGACCACTCAGTCACGTCCATCCATTTGACCACTCAGTCACGTCCACCCATCTGACCACTCAGTCACATCCAGCCATTTGACCACTTAGTCACGTCCAGCCATTTAACCACTCAGTCACGTCCACCCATCTGACCACTCAGTCACGTCCAGCCATTTGATCACTCAGTCACGTCCAGCCATTTGACCACTCAGTCACGTCCAGCCATTTGACAACTTAGTCACCTCCACCCATCTGACCACTCAGTCACGTCCAGCCATTTGACCACTCAGTCACGTCCCCCCATTTGACCACTCAGTCACGTCCACACATTTGACCACTCAGTTACGTCCAGCCATCTGACCACTCAGTCTCGTCCATCCATCTGACCACTCAGTCTCGTCCATCCATTTGACCACTCAGTCACGTCCTTCATTTTTACCACTCAGTCACGTCCAGCCATTTGACCACTCAGTCAGGTCTACCCATCTGACCACGCAGTCACGTCCATCCATTTGACCACTCAGTCACGTCTACCCATCTGACCACTCAGTCTCGTCCATCCATTTGACCACTCAGTCACGTCCATCATTTTGACCACTCAGTCACGTCCAGCCATTTGACCACTCAGTCACGTCCATCATTTTGACCACTCAGTCACGTCCATCATTTTGACCACTCAGTCACGTCCAGCCATTTGACCACTCAGTCACGTCCAGCCATTTGACCACTCAGTCATGTCCATCCATTTGACCACTCAGTCATGTCCACCCATTCCTAAGTTTAGTTGACACCACTAACAATGATTTCAGTTGTCATGGCAACATAAGTCAAAGGTATTGATGTAGCGATCTAAAGATATGGCTAACATACTGTGAGGAGGTTAAAGTTCGGCCACATATCTTATGGGATGCCAATGTTACGACTGACTTACTACAACGAGATTAAAGGAAATGCTAAATGACTTTCGATCTCTGATTGCTTCGCGTAATTGTCCTTGTTATTCTGGAAGAAATTATATAGTATTGTGTTAATGTCATGTACCACATGGTATATTGTTGTTTACACATTTTCACCTCTAGTTAAATTTGAAAAAAATAAATTTACACGGCATACACAAAGAACTACATTGATATCAATCAAAAATGCTCTTATATCAGCTTAAATATCACATATAACAGCACACCTTGAAAATATAGTCACACATATAACAGCACACTTTGCAAATATAGTCACACATATAAAAGCACACCTTGAAAATATAGTCACACTTATAACAGCACACCTTGCAAATATAGTCACAAATATAACAGCACACCTTGAAAATATAGTCACACATATAACAGCACATCTTGCAAATATAGTCACACATATAACAGCACACCTTGCAAATATAGTCACAAATATAACCAAATGTAACAATTATCTACCAAATATAACAGAAGTCAGACCAAAGAAACTGACTCAAATACTTATTATGGCAACGATCATATAATATTGAATAAGTCCCATATAACAGCGTGCCAACCAGATATAACATCACATCAACCCCATAAAACAGCACACCAACCCAATATAACAGCACACCAACCCCATATAACAGCACATCAACCACAAATAAAAGCACACCAACCTCATATAACAGCACATCCAACCCATATAAAGAACACCAACCCCATATAACAGCACACCAACCCCATATAACAGCACATCAACCCAATATAACAGCACATCCACCCCATATAACAGCACATCCACCCCATATAACAGAACACGAACCCCATATAAAAGAACACGAACCCCATATAACAGCACATCAACCCCATATAGCAGCTCATCAACCCCATATAACAGCACATCAACCCCATATAACAGCATACCAAACAATATAACAGCACATCAACCCAATATAACAGCACACCAACCCCATATAACAGCACACCACCCCATATAACAGCACATCAACCACATATAATAGCACATCAACCCATATAACAGCACATCAACCCCATATAACAGAACAACAACCCCATATAACAGCACATCAACCCCATATAACAGCATACCAAACAATATAACAGCACATCAACCCAATATAACAGCACACCAACCCCATATAACAGCACACCACCCCATATAACAGCACATCAACCACATATAATAGCACATCAACCCATATAACAGCACATCAACCCCATATAACAGAACACCAACCCCATATAACAGCACATCAACCCCATATAACAGCACATCAACCCAATATAACAGCACATCAACCAAATATAACAGCACATCCACCCCATATAACAGAGCACCAACCACATATAACAGCATACCAACCCCATATAACAGAACACCAACCCCATATAACAGCACACCAACCCCATATAACAGCACACCAAGCAAATATAACAGCACATACACTCCATAAGACAGAACACCAACCCCATATGACAGCACATCAACCCCATATAACAGCACACCCACCCCAAATAACAGCACACCAACACCATATAACATCACATCAACCCCATATAACAGCACATCAACCCAATATAACAGCATACCAACCCCATATAACAGCACATCAACCTCATATAACAGAACACCAACCCCATATAACAACATACCAACCCCATATAACAGATCATCAACCCAATATAACAGCATACCAACCCAATATAACAGCACATCAACCTCATATAACAGAACACCAACCCCATATAACAGCATACCAACCCCATATAACAGCACAACAACGCCATATAACAGCATACCAACCCCATATAATAGCATACCCATAAAACAGCACACCAACCTCATATAACAGCACACCAACCCCATATAACAGCAAATCAACCCCATATAACAGCACATCAACCCCATTTAACATCACATCAACCTCATATAACAGCACACTTACCCAATATAACAGCACACCAATCCCATATAACAGCACATCCACCCCATATAACAGCACATCAACCTCATATAACAGAACACCAACCCCATATAACAGCACATCAACCCAATATAACAGCATACCAACCCCATATAACAGCACATCAACCCCATATAACAGCACATCAACCTCATATAACAGAACACCAACCCCATATAACAGCATACCAACCCCATATAACAGCACATCAACGCCATATAACAGCATACCAACCCCATATAACAGCATACCCATAAAACAGCACACCAACCTCATATAACAGCACACCAACCCATATAACAGCACATCAACCACATATAATAGCACACCAACCTCATATAACAGCACATCCACCCCATATAAAGACCACCAACCCATATAACAGCACACCAACCCCATATAACAGCACATCAACCCAATATAACAGCACATCCACCCCATATAACAGCACATCCACCCCATATAACAGAACACGAACCCCATATAACAGCACATCAACCCCATATAGCAGCACATCAACCCCATATAACAGCACATCAACCCCATATAACAGCATACCAACCCATAAAACAGCACATCAACCCAATATAACAGCACACCAACCCCATATAACAGCACACCACCCCATATAACAGCACATCAACCACATATAATAGCACATCAACCCCATATAACAGCACATCAACCCCATATAACAGAACACCAACCCCATATAACAGCACATCAACCCCATTTAACAGCACATCAACCTCATACAACATCACATCAACCAATATAACAGCACATCAACCTCATATAACAGCACACCAACCTCATATAACAGCACACCAACCCCATATGGGACGCGGTGGTCGAGTGGCAGCGTACTGGACTGTCGTACCGATGGTCACGGGTTCGAATCCGTGTGAAGGCAAGGGTTTGTTCCCGGGGCCAAGGGCGTCCCTGAGTCACCCCGCTCCGAATGGGTACCTAAAATAGTTAGGCGGCTGGGTAATGCGTGGAACCCACAAAGCCGTGGCCTGTGAAAGCTGCATCACTTGCCAACAGATCATCTGTCATGGTCTGTGGACGCAACTATCTTCTGCAAAGAAGGGGCGTCTGTATAGATAAGATAAGATAAGAAGATAACAGCACATAAACCCCATATAACAGCACATCAACCTCATACAACAGCACATCAACCCCATATAACAACACATCAACCTGATACAACAGCACATCAACCTCATACAACAGCACATCAACCCCATATAACAGCACACCAACCCCATATAACAGCACACCAACCCCATATAACAGCACATCAACCCTATATAACAGCACACCAACCCATATAACAGCACATCAACCTCATACAACAGCACATCAACCTCATACAACAGCACATCAACCTCATATAACAGCACACCAACCCCATATAACAGCACATCAAACCCATATAACAGCACACAAACCCATATAACAGCACATCAACCTCATACAACAGCACATCAACCTCATACAACAGCACATCCACCCCATATAACAGCACATCAACCCCATATAACAGAACACCAACCCCATATAACAGCACATCAAACCCATATAACAGCACACAAACCCATATAACAGCACATCAACCTCATACAACAGCACATCAACCTCATACAACAGCACATCCACCCCATATAACAGCACATCAACCCCATATAACAGAACACCAACCCCATATAACAGCACACCAACGCCATATAACAGCACATCAACCTCATACAACAGCACATCAACCTCATACAACAGCACATCAACGCGATATAACAACACATCAACCTCATACAACAGCACATTAACGTCATACAACAGCACATCAAACTCATACAACAGCACATCAACCCCATATAACAGCACATCAACTCCATATAACAGCACATCAACCCCATTTAACAGCACATCAACCCCATATAACAGCACATCAACCCCATATAACAGTACATCGACCCCATATAATAGCATACCAACCCCATATGACAGCACATCAACGCCATATGACAGCACATCAACCTCATACAACAGCACATCAACCCCATATAACAGCACACCAACCCCATATAACAGCACAACACACCGTTTACTGCTAACTTAGCACACACAGCAGTCCACGTGCCCCATGCTGGGCAGAATCTCCGTTTGCAGTTACGCTCTAGAGAATATCTTGCTGGCGTATTTTTTAATGAAATCTTTGTTATGATTACGTGGCTATAGTGAACGTGGGTGAAAAAAAAAGGGGGGGGGGAGCGATGTTGAATAAGCTTACAGGTGCAAGTCATTATTATCTCTAAGTCCAAACACAAATGCAATCACATGAGCACACACTCACACAACCAGACACATTTTTAAGAAAGTTCTCCGTGGCGAAATGGTAAACAATCCGGGATGTGAATCCGGGTGTTCAATACATAGTGTGAACATTTAAATTTTAGTGTTTCAATTTTTCGTGAACACAGTCACACAAGCACGAACGTCGTGTGTTTGCTCTCGTTTGGAATATTTTACCTGGCTGTATCATCAAAATGAAAAATCTCGAAAAATACAGAGCAGACATTTAAAGTGTAACTGAAAAGATATGCAGGATAAATAAGTTCATAAAATTCCAAATTATTTTAGAACACAGGATCAAGTACACATTTTAAAAATTTTTTAAAATTTATTTTTATGATCATGAGATTTTTATGGTCAAAGGGCGGTAAACCATTTTAATGTTTAGATGAATTATATTTCTGTAGTTATTTCCCTTGTTATGATAATCTCCTTTTATCAAATATTTCATTCCCTCGCACCTTGACTCAAAACTTTTTATAAAAACATTAATGGAAAAAAACGTTACTGTCATTCGGGGAGAAATATCATAATAAAAAATTTACATTTAAAAGACTAAGTTGAACAAATAATTTAATCAACTGTTCTAAGTCTTTTTTTTTACTATTAAGCCTTTAAGGACTATAACATTTGGGCTCATAAGAATTTGAAAGTTCTTTGATAAAAAAGAAATTTTTAAGTTTTAAAGAATTCAATTTACTTTTAATTAAATTTGAATTTTTTATTGGTAAATCGGTGTCATAATGACATAGATTTTTATAGAGCAGCGAGTAAAATCGTATCAAGAACAAGAAAAGAGAATCCTATTAACATCTTAATTAATTTTTGGGAGATAAGTGCTTTCCACAAAGGGGTCCAAAGATAATTACCGTCTATCTAGTAGTGATCTAAATAATTTTCATGTTTCTTAAAGGAGATAACAAAAAAGATTTTTTTTTAATCATTTAATGGTGTTTTTTTTGTCAGGGGAAATAACTCATATATTTATTTAAACCATCTAAATAACAAGTTCTGTCCCCTGCTTTTGCAGAAAGTAAAATCAACCAGACGAAGTTTACTGTCTCAAACGAAACTACACAATACACGTCAATGATGCTCATAATAAGGAATAGTATACAAGTTTAACTACACAATACACGTCAATGATGCTCATAACAAGGAATAGTATACAAGTTTAACTACACAATACACGTCAATGATGCTCATAATAAGGAATAGTATACAAGTTTAACTACACAATACACGTCAATGATGCTCATAACAAGGAATAGTATACAAGTTTAACTACACAATACACGTCAATGATGCTCATAACAAGGAATAGTATACAAGTTTAACTACACAATACACGTCAATGATGCTCATAATAAGGAATAGTATACAAGTTTAACTACACAATACACGTCAATGATGCTCATAACAAGGAATAGTATACAAGTTTAACTACACAATACACGTCAATGATGCTCATAATAAGGAATAGTATACAAGTTTAACTACACAATACACGTCAATGATGCTCATAATAAGGAATAGTATACAAGTTTAACTACACAATACACGTCAATGATGCTCATAACAAGGAATAGTATACAAGTTTAACTACACAATACACGTCAATGATGCTCATAACAAGGAATAGTATACAAGTTTAACTACACAATACACGTCAATGATGCTCATAATAAGGAATAGTATACAAGTTTAACTACACAATACACGTCAATGATGCTCATAATAAGGAATAGTATACAAGTTATTCTTTATAAAATATAGACATCATTGAATAAGAGATCAGGGGTCCTCACTACATTTGCTTTGTTCCCCGGCTGTGTAGGAAAAAATGGAATGTTGATAACTTGGGTGATCAAAGGATAAGTAAACGTATCACATTTTAATCACTGACGAAATATTAACCCAAACCCCCATGCCCCCCACCCCGATCCCAAACCTTTGACCCCCAACCAGGTAACTAAATAAGAATGATCACGAATTCAACTGACGCACACACAGCATAATAATATACTCACGTCTGTGTGTTCCTCTTGTGTCAATTTGGGTTGAGCCGTGTGATGATCTGACATACAGGACAGCGGAGCGCTCATACAACCAGACACATACCCTACACATACCAGGCACATTACCGACACATTCCCGCACATGGAACAAGTGGCACAATCTTTCCACTTATCCTCCTTTTGGTGGAGCACATGAAGGGAAAGGATGAGATAACTCCTGGTTTTAACACCCGGACCCCGGAACGGGAACTTCCGGACTTGAATCTCAAATTAGCCGTAGATTCGTTTAAAGAAAAACTTTGAGTCGGCAAACCCCAAAGTAAATGACGTCGATCTTGTCAATCACAATGATTGCTTGACCCCTGACCTATCCAAGGGCAGACTTGCCATGGAATGTTGTAACAATGAGACTCAGGTTAGAGCAATAAGTTACCCTAATAATCTTCACATCCGTAACAAACATGACGTAACAAACTTGACGATGTTGAATGTAACACACGAACCTGCATGATGTTTATTCACCATTAATAAGGTAAAACAAAGGGAGATAATCCACGGAGAGGGCAGTAATCCATTGCGCGTCCATCCGAAAAATACGTTTAGGGGACTATAATATCTCAGAAAATATCCAAATGTGAAACCGTGACAATCCAAGTGTGATCCATTATTTCGTGTGTTTAAACATGCAATCCAGAATAATCCACTTGTAATCCAGTATTTGGAGGAAAAAAACCACAAACAAATTGTATTTTGGAATCTCAGAAGAAATAAGCTCACTGAAAGATTGATAAACCACACTGCAACCAGTGAAACCACAGACATTATGTTTATAGCCTATAGTGATGGGCATGCGATAGCAATACCCTAGTCATAAACACGATATTTTTATACCTTAGCCCTAGAAACGATATTTATGCCCTAGCAATAGGAATCAAATTTTTACTATTACTATGGGGTATAGGAATGATATTCATACCCTAAGAATAGGCACTGTAGTTATACCCTCATTATATATATACCCTAGCCACAGCCACGATATCTACACCATAACAAAGATATAAAACTTTTAGACACACAAAGCTCTCAGAATTAATGTAACCTGATTGTGTAATGTTCTCAATCTCCTTGAACACAGGTGTAGTATTTTAAAGATCAGCATCTGATGTGTGTATAGTGTTGAACCAGGTTGTGTGATGATGTCCACTTGACCAGATGTGGTCCACTTGACCAGATGTGGCAGACGAGGACTTTACCGAAGGGCGTTGAAGACCAGATGGATTCAGGTGTAAAACATGATCACTCAGATACTGACCACTCAGATACTGACCACTCAGATACTGACCACTCAGATACTGACCACTCAGATACTGACCACTCAGATACTGACCACTCAACACCAGACATGTATTTGTGTCTGTGTGTTTGGTTGAAACCCTTTGATAACATGGCTGTTTCAAGTAACCCCCCGGTCAAAGTCTCGTCCAGTGACAGTCCGACCATCATGACATGACCATACGTGATGACCACAGAAATGACCACAAAAATGACCAGGTGTTTTAAAATAATATGATGATTTCGACATGCTGTGCAATTTTGATTTATAATCGTAGGAAGATCTTGAGTCACGTGATGTTACTATTGTGACATGCAGATCTTGAGTCACGTGATGTTACTATTGTGACATGCAGATCTTGATACCACATTTTTGGTTCAATCGATTTAGCTCCTGAATCAAGCTATTCTGAAAAAGAAAGAAAGAAAAATTCAGTAATTATTTTTTAGTAAAGTTAACAAAGAAAAATAATAAGTCAAGAAATGTGGATGGTATTTATAATTTAAACTAGCATATCACCCGTCAGAAATGTATTTATAATTTAAACTAGCGTACACCCGTCAAAAATGTATTTATAATTTAAACTAGCTTTACACCCGTCAGAAATGTATTTATAATTTAAACTAGCTTTACACCCGTCAGAAATGTATTTATAATTTAAACTAGCTTATCACCCGTCAGAAATGTATTTATAATTTAAACTAGCTTATCACCCGTCAGAAATGTATTTATAATTTAGACTAGCTTATCACCCGTCAGAAATGTATTTATAATTTAAACTAGCTTATCACCCGTCAGAAATGTATTTATAATTTAAACTAGCTTATCACCCGTCAGAAATGTATTTATAATTTAAACTAGCTTATCACCCGTCAGAAATGTATTTATAATTTAAACTAGCTTATCACCCGTCAGAAATGTATTTATAATTTAAACTAGCTTATCATCCGTCAAAAATGTATTTATAATTTAAACTAGCATATCACCCGTCAGAAATGTATTTATAATTTAAACTAGCTTATCACCCGTCAAAAATGTATTTATAATTTAAACTAGCGTACACCCGTCAGAAATGTATTTATAATTTAAACTAGCGTACACCCGTCAGAAATGTATTTATAATTTAAACTAGCGTACACCCGTCAGAAATGTATTTATAATTTAAACTAGCGTACACCCGTCAGAAATGTATTTATAATTTAAACTAGCGTACACCCGTCAGAAATGTATTTATAATTTAAACTAGCGTACACCCGTCAGAAATGTATTTATAATTTAAACTAGCGTACACCCGTCAGAAATGTATTTATAATTTAAACTAGCTTACACCCGTCAGAAATGTATTTATAATTTAAACTAGCGTACACCCGTCAGAAATGTATTTATAATTTAAACTAGCGTACACCCGTCAGAAATGTATTTATAATTTAAACTAGCGTACACCCGTCAGAAATGTATTTATAATTTAAACTAGCGTACACCCGTCAGAAATGTATTTATAATTTAAACTAGCGTACACCCGTCAGAAATGTATTTATAATTTAAACTAGCGTACACCCGTCAGAAATGTATTTATAATTTAAACTAGCGTACACCCGTCAAAAATGACGGAAGTTTTCACCTGAAATCTATTTATTTTATAAAAATGCACTTTTTTTAGGGCGCCTACGGCGCCGACCTTTTTCAAAAGCCCAACTAACTTGTCCTTCTTTGGTAAATACGAAATATTAAACTTTCTGAAATGTACACAAAGTATTTTATAATAGGGGTTTTGATTGTATAATTAACCACCATCTAATTCTCTTTTTACAATGTTCCCTTTTCCAAAATTAAAATATGAGCGAAAACAATGACGTCATATAATATTGTTTTACAGCGCATATTAATTTGCACACCCTTTGATGCGTTGGTGCAGTAATTTGGTTTTCCCTGCTTTCTAAAATTAGTAGCGTCAGGACTGACTGACAGACACTACTGACTTGCGTGACAATTGCCAACAGACACAAATGAACATTAGTCATTAAAAACAAAATAGCTCAACTAACACATCCTACAATTATCAATTGTTTAAACTGTTATTAAGTTTAATAATCTAACTTTGTCATAGTTCAACATTTAGACAGTATAACAGTTCAACATTTAGACAGAATAACAGTTCAACATTTAGACAGTATAACAGTTCAACATTTAGACAGCATAACAGTTCAACATTTAGACAATATAATAGTTCAACATTTAGACAGTATAATAGTTCAAAATTTAGACAGCATAACAGTTAAACATTTAGACAGTATAATAGTTCAGAATTTAGACAGCATAACAATTCAACATTTAGACAGTAAAATAGTTCAACATTTAGACAGTATAATAGTTCAGAATTTAGACAGCATAACAGTTCAACATTTAGACAGTATAATAGTTCAACATTTAGACAGTATAATAGTTCAACATTTAGACAGTATAATAGTTCAACATTTAGACAGTATAATAGTTCAACATTTAGACAGTATAATAGTTCAACATTTAGACAGTATAATAGTTCAACATTTAGACAGTATAATACTACAACATTTAGACAGTATACTAGTTCAACATTTAGACAGTATAATAGTTCAACATTTAGACAGTATAATAGTTCAACATTTAGACAGTATAATAGTTCAATATTTAGACAGTATAATAGTTCCATATTTAGACAGTATAATAGTTCAATATTTAGACAGTATAATAGTTCAATATTTAGACAGTATAATAGTTCAACATTTAGACAGTATAATAGTTCAATATTTAGACAGTATAATAGTTCCAAATTTAGACAGTATAATAGTTCAATATTTAGACAGTATAATAGTTCAATATTTAGACAGTATAATACTACAACATTTAGACAATATAATACTTCAACATTTAGACAGTATAATAGTTCAATATTTAGACAGTATAATAGTTCAACATTCAACAATTCTACCAAGTCTATATACATCCACTACGAGATATTACAGATATCCACTACCAAGTCTATACACATCCACTACCAAGTCTACACACATCCACTACCAAGTCTACACACATCCACTACCAGGTCTACACACATCCACTAACATGTCAACATATTTCTCACCCCAATGTCCAACAAAAGGCAACAGTTTAATTTGACCCTGGTCTTTCAGGAACTTAAAGCACACAGACATTTAATAGAATGTCCATGAGTGTAAATAAAGTCGTCTTCAGTGTGAATAATTGATATTTGACAACAATTGTTAGCGTGTCGATAATTGTTGTCTTTGAAATCTTGCCAATAGGAACAAAGAAAAATGACAGTATAATTATTCAGATAAAATGCTCCTTGGTTGGTGAAATATCAAATAACAACGTGACTACAAAAATGATTTTGAAACTAAACAAAAAACTATGATTGTGATTAAAAAAACAAACACAAAAAAACAAACAATTGTTTATGGTTTCGTTATTAAAACGTGGAAAATTTCTTTTTGGACGTTTCTCTCACGCCACCATGACTTGGTGTATTGTGTGACGTCAGCACTCAATCCCGTCCAAATGACGTCATAATTTAAACATCTTGTAGACATTTTAACATTTTCGGCTTTTTTGTTGTTTTGGAGGCTCTCCTGTTTTCTCCTTTCTTTCAGACTCTATCGGTTATTATAATCGCATTCAGGTATCAGTTATTATAATCGCATTCAGGTATCAGTTATTGTAATCGCATTCAGGTATCAGTTATTGTAATCGCATTCAGGTATCAGTTATTGTAATCGCATTCAGGTATCAGTTATTGTAATCGCATTCAGGTATCAGTTATTGTAATCGCATTCAGGTATCGGATATTGTAATCGCATTCAGGTATCGGTTATTATAATCGCAATCAGTGAGATAAAGATGTGCGCTGTCTCTATACACAAGAAGCATTCATTGACAGGGCCGGACTTAGACTTGACGAGACCCTAAGACTTGACGAGACCCTAAGACTTGATGAGACCCTAAGACTTGACGAGACCCTAAGACTTGACGAGACCCTAAGACTTGATGAGACCCTAAGAATTGATGAGTCCCTAAGAATTGATGAGACCCTAAGACTTGATGAGACCCTAAGAATTGATGAGACCCTAAGAATTGATGAGACCCTAAGAATTGATGAGACCCTAAGACTTGATGAGACCCTAAGAATTGATGAGACCCTAAGAATTGATGAAACCCTAAGACTTGATGAGACCCTAAGAATTGATGAGACCCTAAGAATTGATAAGACCCTAAGACTAAGATATTCGAGACATGGGCCCTTCATAATTTCAAATATTTTATGTCAGTGTCAAATATAATTTTGGATACATAGAGGGTTAATCTGAAATACAATTAATGAGTATACGGATAGTGAAATAATACATCTTTAACTATAAATCATTTTTTATTCACAACGAACATTAAAATGCAAATGGAGACAAAAGTTCGTTTAAAAGGCACAATTTACAAAGGCTTATGTAATCTCTTGAAGCACGTTTTAAGGAATAAGGAATTCTATTAAATTAAAATATTTTATTTCTTGCCTTTGCCAGAGGAAAGTCACTGAAGTCATGATCCCTTTCTATGCCCTTGAGACTGAGGGAACATAATTTAATTTGAGTCGTTGTCTTTAATTCATTTTTCATCATCTTCAGGTGAATAAAAATATCTTTCTCCAGAGCAATCGACAACTATCATTACAAGAAACAATCTTAACATTGCTTCTATATTAGGGAATGCTGATCGTATACTGATGTGTCAAGACTGTCATGGTCCGATGAACCATGGCCTTGACAATGTCTATCATATTGTTGAAAAAGTATGACTATTCCTACAAAATGTATTTTCACATCTTCAGGATATGTTTGGCATGCTTCGCAAAGTTATTCATCTGTAGTTTCTATTTTTGTTAAGAATGAAGTTTTTTTCTCTTCTTTTTTCTTTTTTTTCTTAGTTTTTTTCCAGCTTCTTGTATCACGAGGCCCTCTGTGCCAATCCACTTATCACAGGTATCAATGTTTTGATTCTGAACTTCTCTTTGAGCTCAAGGTTCTCTAAAGCAGTGCTTCTCAAACTTTTTAGTATTGCGGACCGGCAGGATTTTTTTTTATTGCACCAGGGACCGGTGAACTATTTTACCTGTACTGACTTGGTAACAAAATCTCCTTTCTTTGTAACTTCTGCGGACCGGTATCGGATTGCCCACGGACCGGCGCCGGTCCGCGGACCACCACTTTGAGAAGCACTGCTCTAAAGCACCATTTCCATCATCATTGACATGATCACTTATATATCTGCTCATCTTGTAAAAAACATCAGGCAATTTTTCCTTTGCCTTTCCTACAAAATGATGGAACATATCACTGGAATCAAATCCAAAAGTGCAGCATACAATTTCATAGTTACATGTAGTACAATTTGGGGGCCCTCCAGTGAGTGATAAGTCTTGTGAAATTCATCCAGTAAGCATTTCAACAAAAATAACATTCAAACTCCTCCATGTTTTCCCCAAAATATTAATGGCTTTATTTCATGGCTTTATTTCATGGCTTTTTTTCATGGCTTTATTTCATGGCTTTATTTCGTGGCTTTATTTCGTGGCTTTATTTCATGGCTTTATTGCATGGCTTTATTTCATGGCTTTATTTCATGGCTTTATTTCTTGTTTCACTTGTGGCCAATATATGTGCTCCCTAACAAGTAGTGCACTTGTGGACGTTATATCTGCTCCCTATCAAGTATTGCACTTGTGGCCGTTATATGTGCTCCCTATCAAGTAGTGCACTTGTGGCCGTTATATGTGCTCCCTATCAAGTATTGCACTTGTGGCCAATATATGTGCTCCCTATCAAGTAGTGCACTTGTGGCCGTTATATGTGCTTCATATCAAGTATTGTACTTGTGGCCAATATATGTGCTCCCTATCAAGTAGTGCACTTGTGGCCAATATATGTGCTCCCTATCAAGTAGTGCACTTGTGGCCAATATATGTGCTCCCTGATCAAGCAGTGCACTTGTGGCCAATATATGTGCTCCCTATCAAGTAGTGCACTTGTGGCCGTTATATGTGCTCCCTATCAAGTAGTGCACTTGTGGCCGTTATATGTGCTCCCTATCAAGTAGTGCACTTGTGGCCGTTATATGTGCTCCCTATCAAGTATTGCACTTGTTGCCGTTATATGTGCTTCCTATCAAGTAGTGCACTTGTGGCCGTTATATGTGCTTCCTATCAAGTAGTGCACTTGTGGCCGTTATATGTGCTTCCTATCAAGTAGTGCACTTGTGGCCGTTATATGTGCTTCCTATCAAATATTGCACTTGTTGCCGTTATATGTGCTTCCTATCAAGTAGTGCACTTGTGGCCATTATATGTGCTTCCTATCAAGTATTGCACATGTGGCCATTATATGTACTCCCTATCAAGTATTGCACTTGTGGCCATTATATGTGCTCCCTATCAAGTATTGCACATGTGGCCATTATATGTGCTCCCTATCAAGTATTGCACTTGTGGCCATTATATGTTCTCCCTATCAAGTATTGCACATGTGGCCATAATATGTACTCCCTATCAAGTATTGCACTTGTGGCCATTATATGTACTCCCTATCAAGTATTGCACATGTGGCAATTATATGTACTCCCTATCAAGTATTGCACTTGTGGCCATTATATGTACTCCCTATCAAGTATTGCACTTGTGGCCAGTATATGTACTCCCTGTCAAGTATTGCACAATTGGCCATTATATGTGCTCCCTATCAAGTATTGCACATGTGGCCATTATATGTACTCCCTATCAAGTATTGCACATGTGGCCATTATATGTGCTCCCTATCAAGTATTGCACATGTGGCCATTATATGTACTCCCCATCAAGTAGTGCACTTGTGGCCGTTATATGTGCTTCATATCAAGTATTGTACTTGTGGCCAATATATGTTCTCCCTATCAAGTAGTGCACTTGTGGCCAATATATGTGCTCCCTATCAAGTAGTGCACTTGTGGCCAATATATGTGCTCCCTGATCAAGCAGTGCACTTGTGGCCAATATATGTGCTCCCTATCAAGTAGTACACTTGTGTCCGTTATATGTGCTCCCTATCAAGTAGTGCACTTGTGGCCGTTATATGTGCTCCCTATCAAGTAGTGCACTTGTGGCCGTTATATGTGCTCCCTATCAAGTAGTGCACTTGTGGCCGTTATATGTGCTCCCTATCAAGTAGTGCACTTGTGGCTATTATATGTGATCCCTATCAACTAGTGCACTTGTGGCCGTTATATGTGCTCCCTATCAAGTTGTGCACTTGTGGCCATTATATGTGCACCCTATCATGTAGTGCACTTGTGGCCGTTATATGTGCTCCCTATCAAGTAGTGCACTTGTGGCCGTTATATGTGCTCCCTATCAAGTAGTGCACTTGTGGCCGTTATATGTGCTCCCTATCAAGTATTGCACTTGTTGCCGTTATATGTGCTTTCTATCAAGTAGTGCACTTGTGGCCGTTATATGTGCTTCCTATCAAGTAGTGCACTTGTGGCCGTTATATGTGCTTCCTATCAAGTAGTGCACTTGTGGCCATTATATGTGCTCCCTATCAAGTAGTGCACTTGTGGCCGTTATATGTGCTCCCTATCAAGTATTGCACTTGTTGCCGTTATATGTGCTTCCTATCAAGTAGTGCACTTGTGGCCGTTATATGTGCTTCCTATCAAGTAGTGCACTTGTGGCCGTTATATGTGCTTCCTATCAAGTAGTGCACTTGTGGCCATTATATGTGCTCCCTATCAAGTATTGCACTTGTTTCCGTTATATGTGCTTCCTATCAAGTAGTGCACTTGTGGCCGTTATATGTGCTTCCTATCAAGTAGTGCACTTGTGGCCGTTATATGTGCTTCCTATCAAGTAGTGCACTTGTGGCCGTTATATGTGATTCCTATCAAGTATTGCACTTCTGGCCATTATATGTGCTCCCTATCAAGTATTGCACTTGTGGCCATTATATGTACTCCCTATCAAGTATTGCACTTGTGGCTATTATATGTGCTCCCTATCAAGTATTGCACATGTGGCCATTATATGTGCTCCCTATCAAGTATTGCACTTGTGGCCATTATATGTTCTCCCTATCAAGTATTGCACATGTGGCCATAATATGTACTCCCTATCAAGTATTGCACTTGTGGCCATATTATGTACTCCCTATCAAGTATTGCACATGTGGCAATTATATGTACTCCCTATCAAGTATTGCACTTGTGGCCATTATATGTACTCCCTATCAAGTAGTGCACTTGTGGCCATTAAATGTACTCCCTGTCAAGTATTGCACAATTGGCCATTATATGTGCTCCCTATCAAGTATTGCACATGTGGCCATTATATGTACTCCCTATCAAGTATTGCACTTGTGGCCATTATATGTACTCCCTATCAAGTATTGCACATGTGGCCATTATATGTGCTCCCTATCAAGTAGTGCACTTGTGGCCATTATATGTGATCCCTATTAACTAGTGCACTTGTGGCCGTTATATGTGCTCCCTATCAAGTTGTGCACTTGTGGCCTTTATATGTGCTCCCTATCATGTAGTGCACTTGTGGCCGTTATATGTGCTCCCTATCAAGTAGTGCACTTGTGGCCATTATATGTGCTCCCTATCATCTAGTGCACTTGTGGCCAATATATGTGTTTCCTATCAAGTAGTGCACTTGTGGCCAATATATGTGCTCCCTATCAACTAGTGCACTTGTGGCCGTTATATGTGCTCCCTATCAAGTAGTGCACTTGTGGCCGTTATATGTGCTCCCTATCAAGTAGTGCACTTGTGGCCGTTATATGTGCTCCCTATCAAGTATTGCACTTGTTGCCGTTATATGTGCTTCCTATCAAGTAGTGCACTTGTGGCCGTTATATGTGCTTCCTATCAAGTAGTGCACTTGTGGCCGTTATACGTGCTTCCTATCAAGTAGTGCACTTGTGGCCGTTATATGTGCTCCCTATCAAGTATTGCACTTGTGGCCATTATATGTACTCCCTATCAAGTATTGCACTTGTGGCCATTATATGTGCTCCCTATCAAGTATTGCACATGTGGCCATTATATGTGCTCCCTATCAAGTATTGCACTTGTGGCCATTATATGTTCTCCCTATCAAGTATTGCACATGTGGCCATTATATGTACTCCCTATCAAGTATTGCACTTGTGGCCATTATATGTACTCCCTATCAAGTATTGCACATGTGGCAATTATATGTACTCCCTATCAAGTATTGCACTTGTGGCCATTATATGTACTCCCTGTCAAGTATTGCACTTGTGGCCATTATATGTACTCCCTATCAAGTATTGCACTTGTGACCATTATATGTGCTCCCTATCAAGTATTGCACATGTGGTCATTATATGTACTCCCTATCAAGTATTGCACTTGTGACCATTATATGTGCTCCCTATCAAGTATTGCACTTGTGACCATTATATGTACTCCCTATCAAGTATTGCACTTGTGACCATTATATGTGCTCCCTATCAAGTATTGCACTTGTGACCATTATATGTACTCCCTATCAAGTATTGCACTTGTGACCATTATATGTGCTCCCTATCAAGTATTGCACTTGTGACCATTATATGTACTCCCTATCAAGTATTGCACTTGTGACCATTATATGTGCTCCCTATCAAGTATTGCACTTGTGACCATTATATGTGCTCCCTATCAAGTATTGCACTTGTGGCCATTATATGTACTCCCTGTCAAGTATTGCACAATTGGCCATTATATGTGCTCCCTATCAAGTATTGCACATGTGGCCATTATATGTACTCCCTATCAAGTATTGCACATGTGGCAATTATATGTACTCCCTATCAAGTATTGCACTTGTGGCCATTATATGTACTCCCTGTCAAGTATTGCACTTGTGGCCATTATATGTACTCCCTGTCAAGTATTGCACAAATGGCCATTTTATGTGCTCCCTATCAAGTATTGCACATGTGGTCATTATATGTACTCCCTATCAAGTATTGCACTTGTGACCATTATATGTGCTCCCTATCAAGTATTGCACTTGTGACCATTATATGTACTCCCTATCAAGTATTGCACTTGTGACCATTATATGTGCTCCCTATCAAGTATTGCACTTGTGACCATTATATGTACTCCCTATCAAGTATTGCACTTGTGACCATTATATGTGCTCCCTATCAAGTATTGCACTTGTGACCATTATATGTACTCCCTATCAAGTATTGCACTTGTGACCATTATATGTGCTCCCTATCAAGTATTGCACTTGTGACCATTATATGTGCTCCCTATCAAGTATTGCACTTGTGGCCATTATATGTACTCCCTGTCAAGTATTGCACAATTGGCCAATATATGTGCTCCCTATCAAGTATTGCACATGGGGCCATTATATGTACTCCCTATCAAGTATTGCACTTGTGACCATTATATGTGCTCCCTATCAAGTATTGCACTTGTTACCATTATATGTACTCCCTATCAAGTAGTGCACTTGTGACCATTATATGTACTCCCTATCAAGTATTGCACTTGTGACCATTATATGTGCTCCCTATCAAGTATTGCACTTGTGACCATTATATGTACTCCCTATCAAGTATTGCACTTGTGACCATTATATGTGCTCCCTATCAAGTATTGCACTTGTGACCATTATATGTGCTCCCTATCAAGTATTGCACTTGTGACCTTTATATGTACTCCCTATCAAGTATTGCACTTGTGACCATTATATGTGCTCCATATCAAGTATTGCACTTGTGACCATTATATGTGCTCCCTATCAAGTATTGCACTTGTGACCATTATATGTGCTCCCTATCAAGTATTGCACTTGTGACCATTATATGTAGTCCCTATCAAGTATTGCAATTGTGACCATTATATGTGCTCCCTATCAAGTATTGCACTTGTGACCATTATATGTGCTCCCTATCAAGTATTGCACTTGTGGCCATTATATGTACTCCCTGTCAAGTATTGCACAATTGGCCATTATATGTGCTCCCTATCAAGTATTGCACATGTGGCCATTATATGTACTCCCTATCAAGTATTGCACTTGTGACCATTATATGTACTCCCTATCAAGTAGTGCACTTGTGACCATTATATGTACTCCCTATCAAGTAGTGCACTTGTGACCATTATATGTACTCCCTATCAAGTAGTGCACTTGTGACCATTATATGTACTCCCTATCAAGTAGTGCACTTGTGACCATTATATGTACTCCCTATCAAGTAGTGCACTTGTGACCATTATATGTACTCCCTATCAAGTAGTGCACTTGTGGCCATTATATGTACTCCCTATCAAGTAGTGCACTTGTGGCCATTATATGTACTCCCTATCAAGTAGTGCACTTGTGACCATTATATGTACTCCCTATCAAGTAGTGCACTTGTGGCCATTATATGTACTCCCTATCAAGTAGTGCACTTGTGACCATTACATGTACTCCCTATCAAGTAGTGCACTTGTGACCATTATATGTACTCCCTATCAAGTATTGCACTTGTGACCATTATATGTACTCCCTATCAAGTATTGCACTTGTGACCATTATATGTGCTCCCTATCAAGTATTGCACTTGTGACCATTATATGTACTCCCTATCAAGTATTGCACTTGTGACCATTATATGTGCTCCCTATCAAGTATTGCACTTGTGACCATTATATGTGCTCCCTATCAAGTATTGCACTTGTGGCCATTATATGTACTCCCTGTCAAGTATTGCACAATTGGCCATTATATGTGCTCCCTATCAAGTATTGCACATGTGGCCATTATATGTACTCCCTATCAAGTATTGCACTTGTGACCGTTATATGTGCTCCCTATCAAGTAGTGCACTTGTGGCCATTATATGTGCTCCCTATCATCTAGTGCACTTGTGGCCAATATATGTGCTTCCTATCAAGTAGTGCACTTGTGGCCAATATATGTGCTCCCTATCAACTAGTGCACTTGTGGCCGTTATATGTGCTCCCTATCAAGTAGTGCACTTGTGGCCGTTATATGTGCTCCCTATCAAGTAGTGCACTTGTGGCCGTTATATGTGCTCCCTATCAAGTATTGCACTTGTTGCCGTTATATGTGCTTCCTATCAAGTAGTGCACTTGTGGCCGTTATATGTGCTTCCTATCAAGTAGTGCACTTGTGGCCGATATACGTGCTTCCTATCAAGTAGTGCACTTGTGGCCGTTATATGTGCTCCCTATCAAGTATTGCACTTGTGGCCATTATATGTACTCCCTATCAAGTATTGCACTTGTGGCCATTATATGTGCTCCCTATCAAGTATTGCACATGTGGCCATTATATGTGCTCCCTATCAAGTATTGCACTTGTGACCATTATATGTGCTCCCTATCAAGTATTGCACTTGTGACCATTATATGTGCTCCCTATCAAGTATTGCACTTGTGACCATTATATATGCTCCCTATCAAGTATTGCACTTGTGGCCATTATATGTACTCCCTGTCAAGTATTGCACAATTGGCCATTATATGTGCTCCCTATCAAGTATTGCACATGTGGCCATTATATGTACTCCCTATCAAGTATTGCACTTGTGACCATTATATGTACTCCCTATCAAGTAGTGCACTTGTGACCATTATATGTACTCCCTATCAAGTAGTGCACTTGTGACATTTATATGTACTCCCTATCAAGTAGTGCACTTGTGACCATTATATGTACTCCCTATCAAGTAGTGCACTTGTGACCATTATATGTACTCCCTATCAAGTAGTGCACTTGTGACCATTATATGTACTCCCTATCAAGTAGTGCACTTGTGGCCATTATATGTACTCCCTATCAAGTAGTGCACTTGTGACCATTATATGTACTCCCTATCAAGTAGTGCACTTGTGGCCATTATATGTACTCCCTATCAAGTAGTGCACTTGTGACCATTACATGTACTCCCTATCAAGTAGTGCACTTGTGACCATTATATGTACTCCCTATCAAGTATTGCACTTGTGACCATTATATGTACTCCCTATCAAGTATTGCACTTGTGACCATTATATGTGCTCCCTATCAAGTATTGCACTTGTTACCATTATATGTACTCCCTATCAAGTATTGCACTTGTGACCATTATATGTGCTCCCTATCAAGTATTGCACTTGTGACCATTATATGTGCTCCCTATCAAGTATTGCACTTGTGGCCATTATATGTACTCCCTGTCAAGTATTGCACAATTGGCCATTATATGTGCTCCCTATCAAGTATTGCACATGTGGCCATTATATGTACTCCCTATCAAGTATTGCACTTGTGACCGTTATATGTGCTCCCTATCAAGTAGTGCACTTGTGGCCATTATATGTGCTCCCTATCATCTAGTGCACTTGTGGCCAATATATGTGCTTCCTATCAAGTAGTGCACTTGTGGCCAATATATGTGCTCCCTATCAACTAGTGCACTTGTGGCCGTTATATGTGCTCCCTATCAAGTAGTGCACTTGTGGCCGTTATATGTGCTCCCTATCAAGTAGTGCACTTGTGGCCGTTATATGTGCTCCCTATCAAGTATTCCACTTGTTGCCGTTATATGTGCTTCCTATCAAGTAGTGCACTTGTGGCCGTTATATGTGCTTCCTATCAAGTAGTGCTTTTGTGGCCGATATACGTGCTTCCTATCAAGTAGTGCACTTGTGGCCGTTATATGTGCTCCCTATCAAGTATTGCACTTGTGGCCATTATATGTACTCCCTATCAAGTATTGCACTTGTGGCCATTATATGTGCTCCCTATCAAGTATTGCACATGTGGCCATTATATGTGCTCCCTATCAAGTATTGCACTTGTGGCCATTATATGTTCTCCCTATCAAGTATTGCACAATTGGCCATTATATGTGCTCCCTATCAAGTATTGCACATGTGGCCATTATATGTACTCCCTATCAAGTATTGCACTTGTGACCATTATATGTGCTCCCTATCAAGTATTGCACTTGTGACCATTATATGTACTCCCTATCAAGTATTGCACTTGTGACCATTATATGTGCTCCCTATCAAGTATTGCACTTGTGACCATTATATGTACTCCCTATCAAGTATTGCACTTGTGACCATTATATGTGCTCCCTATCAAGTATTGCACTTGTGACCATTATATGTACTCCCTATCAAGTATTGCACTTGTGACCATTATATGTGCTCCCTATCAAGTATTGCACTTGTGACCATTATATGTGCTCCCTATCAAGTATTGCACTTGTGGCCATTATATGTACTCCCTGTCAAGTATTGCACAATTGGCCATTATATGTGCTCCCTATCAAGTATTGCACATGTGGCCATTATATGTACTCCCTATCAAGTATTGCACTTGTGACCATTATATGTGCTCCCTATCAAGTATTGCACTTGTTACCATTATATGTACTCCCTATCAAGTATTGCACTTGTGACCATTATATGTGCTCCCTATCAAGTATTGCACTTGTGACCATTATATGTGCTCCCTATCAAGTATTGCACTTGTGACCATTATATGTACTCCCTATCAAGTATTGCACTTGTGACCATTATATGTGCTCCATATCAAGTATTGCACTTGTGACCATTATATGTGCTCCCTATCAAGTATTGCACTTGTGACCATTATATGTTCTCCCTATCAAGTATTGCACTTGTGACCATTATATGTACTCCCTATCAAGTATTGCACTTGTGACCATTATATGTGCTCCCTATCAAGTATTGCACTTGAGACCATTATATGTGCTCCCTATCAAGTATTGCACTTGTGACCATTATATATGCTCCCTATCAAGTATTGCACTTGTGGCCATTATATGTACTCCCTGTCAAGTATTGCACAATTGGCCATTATATGTGCTCCCTATCAAGTATTGCACATGTGGCCATTATATGTACTCCCTATCAAGTATTGCACTTGTGACCATTATATGTACTCCCTATCAAGTAGTGCACTTGTGACCATTATATGTACTCCCTATCAAGTAGTGCACTTGTGACATTTATATGTACTCCCTATCAAGTAGTGCACTTGTGACCATTATATGTACTCCCTATCAAGTAGTGCACTTGTGACCATTATATGTACTCCCTATCAAGTAGTGC
Organism: Ampullaceana balthica; assembly: GCA_944989445.1. Taxonomy (NCBI): domain Eukaryota; kingdom Metazoa; phylum Mollusca; class Gastropoda; family Lymnaeidae; genus Ampullaceana; species Ampullaceana balthica. The sequence continues at coordinate 125,917 of CALYLW010001459.1, forward strand.
ACTTGTGACCATTATATGTACTCCCTATCAAGTAGTGCACTTGTGGCCATTATATGTACTCCCTATCAAGTAGTGCACTTGTGGCCATTATATGTACTCCCTATCAAGTAGTGCACTTGTGACCATTATATGTACTCCCTATCAAGTAGTGCACTTGTGGCCATTATATGTACTCCCTATCAAGTAGTGCACTTGTGACCATTACATGTACTCCCTATCAAGTAGTGCACTTGTGACCATTATATGTACTCCCTATCAAGTATTGCACTTGTGACCATTATATGTGCTCCCTATCAAGTATTGCACTTGTGACCATTATATGTGCTCCCTGTCAAGTATTGCACTTGTGGCCATTATATGTACTCCCTGTCAAGTATTGCACAATTGGCCATTATATGTGCTCCCTATCAAGTATTGCACATGTGGCCATTATATGTACTCCCTATCAAGTATTGCACTTGTGACCATTATATGTGCTCCCTATCAAGTATTGCACTTGTGGCCATTATATGTACTCCCTATCAAGTAGTGCACTTGTGACCATTATATGTGCTCCCTATCAAGTATTGCACTTGTGACCATTATATGTGCTCCCTATCAAGTATTGCACTTGTGACCATTATATGTACTCCCTATCAAGTATTGCACTTGTGACCATTATATGTGCTCCCTATCAAGTATTGCACTTGTGACCATTATATGTGCTCCCTATCAAGTATTGCACTTGTGACCATTATATGTGCTCCCTATCAAGTAGTGCACTTGTGGCCGTTATATGTGCTCCCTATCAAGTAGTGCACTTGTGGCTATTATATGTGATCCCTATCAACTAGTGCACTTGTGGCCGTTATATGTGCTCCCTATCAAGTTGTGCACTTGTGGCCATTATATGTGCACCCTATCATGTAGTGCACTTGTGGCCGTTATATGTGCTCCCTATCAACTAGTGCACTTGTGGCCAATATATGTGCTTCCTATCAAGTAGTGCACTTGTGGCCAATATATGTGCTCCCTATCAACTAGTGCACTTGTGGCCAATATATGTGCTCCCTATCAACTAGTGCACTTGTGGCCGTTATATGTGCTCCCTATCAAGTAGTGCACTTGTGGCCGCTATATGTGCTCCCTATCAAGTAGTGCACTTGTGGCCGTTATATGTGCTCCCTATCAAGTATTGCACTTGTTGCCGTTATATGTGCTTCCTATCAAGTAGTGCACTTGTGGCCGTTATATGTGCTTCCTATCAAGTAGTGCACTTGTGGCCGTTATATGTGCTTCCTATCAAGTAGTGCACTTGTGGCCATTATATGTGCTCCCTATCAAGTAGTGCATTTGTGGCCGTTATATGTGCTCCCTATCAAGTAGTGCACTTGTGGCCGTTATATGTGCTCCCTATCGAGTATTGCACTTGTTGCCGTTATATGTGCTTCCTATCAAGTAGTGCACTTGTGGCCGTTATATGTGCTTCCTATCAAGTAGTGCACTTCTGGCCGTTATATGTGCTTCCTATCAAGTAGTGCACTTGTGGCCGTTATATGTGATCCCTATCAAGTATTGCACTTCTGGCCATTATATGTGCTCCCTATCAAGTATTGCACTTTTGGCCATTATATGTACTCCCTATCAAGTATTGCACTTGTGGCCATTATATGTGCTCCATATCAAGTATTGCAAATGTGGCCATTATATGTGCTCCCTATCAAGTATTGCACTTGTGGCCATTATATGTTCTCCCTATCAAGTATTGCACTTGTGGCCATTATATGTACTCCCTATCAAGTATTGCACATGTGGCAATTATATGTACTCCCTATCAAGTATTGCACTTGTGGCCATTATATGTACTCCCTATCAAGTAGTGCACTTGTGGCCATTATATGTACTCCCTGTCAAGTATTGCACAATTGGCCATTATATGTGCTCCCTATCAAGTATTGCACATGTGGCCATAATATGTACTCCCTATCAAGTATTGCACATGTGGCCATTATATGTGCTCCCTATCAAGTATTGCACATGTGGCCATTATATGTACTCCCTATCAAGTAGTGCACTTGTGGCCGTTATATGTGCTTCATATCAAGTATTGTACTTGTGGCCAATATATGTGCTCCCTATCAAGTAGTGCACTTGTGGCCAATATATGTGCTCCCTATCAAGTAGTGCACTTGTGGCCAATATATGTGCTCCCTGATCAAGCAGTGCACTTGTGGCCAATATATGTGCTCCCTATCAAGTAGTGCACTTGTGGCCGTTATATGTGCTCCTTATCAAGTAGTGCACTTGTGGCCGTTATATGTGCTCCCTATCAAGTAGTGCACTTGTGGCCGTTATATGTGCTCCCTATCAAGTAGTGCACTTGTGGCCGTTATATGTGCTCCCTATCAAGTAGTGCACTTGTGGCCATTATATGTGATCCCTATTAACTTATGCACTTGTGGCCGTTATATGTGCTCCCTATCAAGTTGTGCACTTGTGGCCTTTATATGTGCTCCCTATCATGTAGTGCACTTGTGGCCGTTATATGTGCTCCCTATCAAGTAGTGCACTTGTGGCCATTATATGTGCTCCCTATCAACTAGTGCACTTGTGGCCAATATATGTGCTTCCTATCAAGTAGTGCACTTGTGGCCGTTATATGTGCTCCCTATCAAGTATTGCACTTGTAGCCGTTATATGTGCTTCCTATCAAGTAGTGCACTTGTGGCCGTTATATGTGCTTCCTATCAAGTAGTGCACTTGTGGTCGTTATATGTGCTTCCTATCAAGTAGTGCACTTGTGGCCGTTATATGTGCTCCCTATCAAGTAGTGCACTTGTGGCCATTATATGTACTCCCTATCAAGTATTGCACTTGTGGCCATTATATGTGCTCCCTATCAAGTATTGCACATGTGGCCATTATATGTGCTCCCTATCAAGTATTGCACTTGTGGCCATTATATGTTCTCCCTATCAAGTATTGCACATGTGGCCATTTTATTTACTCCCTATCAAGTATTGCACTTGTGGCCATTATATGTACTCCCTATCAAGTATTGCACATGTGGCAATTATATGTACTCCCGGTCAAGTATTGCACTTGTGGCCATTACATGTGCTCCCTATCAAGTATTGCACTTGTGACCATTATATGTGCTCCCTATCAAGTATTGCACTTGTGGCCATTATATGTACTCCCTGTCAAGTATTGCACAATTGGCCATTATATGTGCTCCCTATCAAGTAGTGCACTTGTGACCATTATATGTACTCCCTATTAAGTAGTGCACTTGTGACCATTATATGTACTCCCTATCAAGTAGTGCACTTGTGACCATTATATGTACTCCCTATCAAGTAGTGCACTTGTGACCATTATATGTACTCCCTATCAAGTAGTGCACTTGTGACCATTATATGTACTCCCTATCAAGTAGTGCACTTGTGGCCATTATATGTACTCCCTATCAAGTAGTGCACTTGTGGCCATTATATGTACTCCCTATCAAGTAGTGCACTTGTGACCATTATATGTACTCCCTATCAAGTAGTGCACTTGTGGCCATTATATGTACTCCCTATCAAGTAGTGCACTTGTGACCATTACATGTACTCCCTATCAAGTAGTGCACTTGTGACCATTATATGTACTCCCTATCAAGTATTGCACTTGTGACCATTATATGTACTCCCTATCAAGTAGTGCACTTGTGACCATTATATGTACTCCCTATCAAGTATTGCACTTGTGACCATTATATGTACTCCCTATCTAGTCTTTGACAAAGACTTTGGAACTTTTTAATCATCTTTCAAGAAAGACAACTTTGTATAGATGATGAAATGAATTATATATTTCTTGAACAATCCCCTAATTGTTTTGTTGTTGCTGCATCTAAAGAACAGTCAACTGCTGCTCTACCATCAAGATTCAGGGAATTACCAGCACATGAAATATACATTACATAGCTACTTTGTTAATCTTCAATATAAATTCTTGCATACCCTAGTTGTATGTCAGACATAGTCACAGCATATCATATTCATATGACTTGGCCCGACACTTACTAAAATCTATTTTGCACTTATTTATAATATAGTTGTGCACATATTAAGAAAGTTGTGCACATATTAAGATAGTTGTGCACATATTAAGATAGTTGTGCACATATTAAGATAGTTGTGCACATATTAAGATAGTTGTGCACATATTAAGATCGTTGTGCACATATTAGGATAGTTGTGCACATATTAAGATAGTTGTGCACATATTAAGAAAGTTGTGCACATATTAAGATAGTTGTGCACATATTAATATAGTTGTGCACATATTAAGATAGTTGTGCACATATTAAGATAGTTGTGCACATATTAAGATAGTTGTGGAAATATTAAGATAGGTGTGCACATATTAAGATAGTTGTGCACATATTAAGCGTACTTTCCGCTGTGTGACTTCTCATCTCTAGGAAAGTTAGAAAACGTTAAATTGGTAGCCCATTATCTGGTGAAACATACCTCACAATAACTGTCAGCTGTTTTTGATCATTTGCGGGAGGGGGTGGGGGGGCACAAGAAAGTGTGGGCCCTAAGCTATAGCTGGTGTAGCTGTACGTAATTCCTGCACTGCTCATTTCTTCTGTCCACTCGTGTGTCACTTCACACTTGACAACTAGGCTACATTTTAGAGCACGATCTTTTGTTTATCATTGAGACGCATTTCTTGACCTTGTTGATCTTGTATTGCCCCATCAAGCAAAGTACTTAACGAATCGAAACATAATAATTCCGCTATTGCTGTCTATTAAATTTGATTTTGGCTTAAATAAAATAGAACCGTTTTTGTATTCACCCTGTCCGGACTAGAAATGTTCCTCACACTCCATCCAGGCTTGCAATGTTCCTCACACTCCAGACTTGCAATGTTCCTCACAATCCAGATTTGACATGTTCCCCACACTCCAGACTTGCAATGTTCCTCACACTCCAGACATGCAATGTTCCTCACACTCCAGACTTGCAATGTTCCTCACAATCAAGATTTGACATGTTCCCCACACTCCAGACTTGCAATGTTCCCACACTCCAGACTTGCAATGTTCCCCACACTCCAGACTTGTAGCAATGTTCCACACACTCCAGACTTGCAATGTTCCTCACACTCCAGACTTGCAATGTTCCCTCACACTCCAGACTTGCAATGTTTCCCCACACTCTAGACTTGCAATGTTCCCAACACTCCAGAATTGTAATGCAATGTTCCCAACACTCCAGACTTGCAATGTGCACACACTCCAGACTTGCAATGTTCCCCACACTCCATACTTGTAATGTTCCTCACAATCCAGACTAACAATGCAATTTTTCTCACACTCCATACTTGAAATGTTCCTCACACTCCAGACTTTCAATGTTCCTCATAATCCAGACTTGCAAAGTTCCCCACACTCGAGACTTGCAATGTTCCTCACACTCCGGGCTTACCATTGTCGTCTTAACATTCCAGGTTTGCAATACTATTCCCAGTCAAAGCTTCGAATGTTCATAATCACACTTCAGGCTTGCAATGTTCCTAACAGTCTAAACTTGCAATTTTCCTCACACCCCAGACTTGCAATGTTCCTAAAAATCCAGACTTTTTAGGTTCTACACACTCAAGGCTTGCAATATTCGTCCTAACTGGCCAGGTTTGAATTTTTTCCACACACGCAAGGCATGCAATGTTCGTTCACACACTTAAGTCTCGCAATGCTTGGCAATGGTAATGAAATCAAGACCCGGGGCTTGCACCACGTCCACAGAAAACAGACAATAGTCCGGCGAACAATGGATCATGGCCCGGAAAAATGGAGCGCTGAGCGTCCAAAGCAATGGGCACAATGGCTGCTTGGACAATAGCAGCCATGGTCTTTATAATCGCTGCCTGGACAAAAGCAGGCATGGTCTTATAATGGCAAGGGTATGGAATAAGGCTAATATTGGAATATTGTGTGCCTGTATCAGTGTGTGGAGCTCAGCTTTGTTGGTTTACCGCGTGTTGGGTAATAGACCAGACTATCGTGTGTTGGGTAATAGAACAGACTAGCTTGTGTTGGGTAATAAGGCAGACTAGAGTGTGTAGGGTAATAGGGCAGACTATCGTGTGTAGGGTAATATGGCAGACTAGCTTGTGTTGGGTAATAATGCAGACTAGAGTGTGTAGGGTAATAGAGCAGACTAGCTTATGTTGGGTAATAAGGCAGACTAGAGTGTGTAGGGTAATAGGGCAGACTAGCGTGTGTTGGGTAATAGACCAGACTAGCTTGTGTTGGGTAGTAAGGCAGACTAGAGTGTGTAGGGTAATAGGGCAGACTAGCTTGTGTTGGCTAATAAGGCAGACTAGAGTGTGTAGGGTAATAGGGCAGACTAGCGTGTGTTGGGTAATAGACCAGACTAGCTTGTGTTGGGTAGTAAGGCAGACTAGAGTGTGTAGGGTAATAGGGCAGACTATCGTGTGTTGGGTAATAGACCAGAGTAGCTTGTGTTGGGTAATAAGGCAGACTATAAGAGTGTAGGGTAATAGGGCAGACTAGCGTGTGTTGGTTAATAGGGCAGACCAGCGTGTGTTGGGTAATAGGCCAGACTAGCGTGTGTTGGGTAATAAGTAATAGGGCAGACTAGCGTGTGTTGGGCAATAAATAGGCGAGACAAGCGTGTGTTGGGTAATAGGCCAGACTATCGTGTTTTGGGCAATAAATAGGCAAGACTAGCGTGTTGTGTAATAGGCCAGACTATCGTGTGTTGGGTAATAGGGTAGACTATCGTGCGTTGGGTAATAGGCCAGACTATCGTATGTTGGGTAATAGGCCAGACTATCGTGTGTTGGGTAATAGGGTAGACTAGAATCTGCAAGTACACTACCACTGTTTGTATCAGGTCGATTTATTTTTGTGAGCGTTCCAGTGTATGTAAGCATGTTTGTGAGTGTTCCAGTGTATGTAAGCATGTTTGTGAGTGTTCCAGTGTATGTAAGCATGTGTGTGAGTGTTCCAGTGTATGTAAGCATGTTTGTGAGTGTTCCAGTGTATGTAAGCATGTTTGTGAGTGTTCCAGTGTATGTAAGCATGTGTGTGAGTGTTCCAGTGTATGTAAGCATGTTTGTGAGTGTTCCAGTGAATGTAAGCATGTTTGTGAGTGTTCCAGTGTATGTAATCATGTTTGTGAGTGTTCTAGTGTATGTAAGCATGTTTGTAGCTTTCATTTTTATAAGTATAATAACTGAGGGTATCTTTTACCGTGCGAGTC